>PVJH01003526.1:0-140524 GCA_004026705.1 Nesogale talazaci
GGTGGAGACACATTCTATACATAATTTCTCAGCAAAAAACAAAAGGTGATGGGCAGATAAGACACACTTTCTCATCCAGAGATCCTGAAAAAGCTGGATGGAAAGGGGAACCATATTCACTTGACATCCCCCCCCCAAGGTGACCAAGTGGATTTGGGTTTGGGTTCTGGAAGCAAGGGCAGCATGGAGTGTAGGGTGTAGGACTGCAGGGGTGCACATCCCTGGTAAATGGAAATACACCACAGAGAAACAAACAATAGCAGAAGGCCTACCAGAAAGCCAGCTTATGGTGGGAGGTCCACCATTAGCTGAATAAAACATCTTCCTCTATATTTTATCAAATATTTAATTCTAAGGGCCCTTTGGGGTTATTTTCCAGAGTATTCCCTTTAATAAACTCTCTTCTTCTGCCTAACTATTTTTTCTGAGTCTGAGCTGATTTTTGTCCCTCACCTAAAATCATTCTTGAGATCTGGAGGAGATCCAAGTGGTAGAGAGACTTGAAATCTTGAGCTGTTTCTCTGTGGCTGTAAAGGAATGAACAAGTGGTTGTACATCCAGGAAGGTTTAACAGTAGGCTGATACCCTGACTCAGAACAAAGGAACATGTTTTTCTCTGTTATATTTTCTCAGAAGTAAGGATGAGACAAACTTGAAGATCTGACCAGGTTAGCTGGATACCTACAGTATCCCCGAATGGTTGGTACCTGAGTAACCTCACCTTAGACTCTTTGCCATGCTGAAGAATAATTGTTAATCTTTATGTGACTAGGAAATGATTGCGAGTAGAAAGTATAAAAATCTTTCAAGTGAGAAAGGACCAAAGAAACAGCCAGAGTATGATGTGGGGGGAAATTAATAAATTAACATAGCCCTCCTAATCATAGTTCTTCATTTTGTGATGAATTGTAAATCCAAGCCTTGATGTCTGTGGTTTTGATCCTCTTTTGTAATGAGCTGTGTGTTATGTTAAAGAAGTACGGTTAAAGCAGATTTTCTTTTGCGTCCACATCTTACTAAATGAAAGGTCTCAAGTCACCATTGGTTTCTGTTTCCTTGGTGGTGGTGGGGGCAGTTGTCATTAGGTTCTGTTGACTTGGTTTCTATTCATAGGAACCCTATGTACATCAGATCAAAACACTGCCTAGTTCTTTGTCAACCTTGCAATAATTATGGTCAAAATCATTGTTGAAGCCACTGTGTCAATCTATCTGATAAAGTATATTCATCTTTTTCCTTCTCCAAGGCCTGGTCTCTTCTGATGACATGGCCAAAGCACATGAGACAAAGCCCTTTATCCATGCCTCTGAGAAGCGTCCTAGCTATATTTATTCTAAGACGGATTTTGGCAGTCTATGGTACATTCAACATTCTTTACCAGCATCAGAATTCAAATGCATTGGTTCCTCACTTTTACATGAATATGAGGCAAATGAAAAAGAACACCTTAGTCTTCAAGGTAACATCCTTGCTTTTCAAGACTTAAAAGAGGTTTAGGGCAGCACATGAACACAATGCGATGCATTATTTGATTAAATGCAGCTTCCATAAGCATTGATTGTGGATACAAGCAGTACAAAATGTTTAACAACTTTGTTTCTTTTCCTGTTTATTATGTTACTATCTATGGGTGCAGTAGTGAAAATCTGGATCATCTTTACACTGAATTGTAATACATTTTGAAGGCTGCAATTCTTGGTCTTCAGCAAGTGCGCCAAGTTCTTTTCCCTTTCAGCAAGCAAGGTGGTGTCTTCTTCCACACCTGATGTGACATTCGTCACATAATGCAGCTTCTATGAGCATTTGTTCAGCATGCAGATTGAATAAGTATGATGAGAGGATGCAGCCTGGATACACCTTTGCTGATGCTAAACCCTTGATCTAATTCTCGCAACTGCCTCTTGATCCTCGTGCAAGTTTCACAGGAGTGCAATGAAGTGTTCTAGAATTTCCATTCTTCTTAAGGTTCTCCATAGTTTGTTATGATCCACACAATTGGAAAGCCTTTGCAGACTCCACAAAAACACAAGTAAGCATCTTCCTGGTGTTTTATGCTTTCAACCAAAATCCATCTGGCATCAGCAGTGATATGTCTTGTTTTACTTTCTCCTCTGAATCGGCTTCAATTTCTGGAAGCTCCCTGTCATTATATTACTTCAACAGTTGTTGAATCATCTTCAGCGAACTTATGTTTACATGTGATATTAAAGGTATTGTGCAATAATTTATGCATTCTCAGTGGTCTCTCTCTCTCTCTTTTTTTTTTTTTGGAAAAGATCCATAGTAATGGATTTTTTCCAATCAGTTGGCCAAATAGCTGTCTTCCAAATTTCCTGGCAAATATGAGTGAGTGTTTCTGGAGCTTCATCAGCTTGTTGAAACATTTCAATTGGAGCTCCATCAGCTTCCAGAGCCTCGCTAGCTACATGCTTTCAGTGCGACTTGGACATTATCCTTCAATACCTTTCATCAGATGTTACCTGAAATGGTGGAATGTCGACTAGTTCTTTTTGATACTCTGTATATGTTGGTACTCTGTGTACTCATTCTTTTTGGTATTCTGCTTACTTTGGTACTCTGTGTACTTGTACTGTATGTATTCTGTTTATTGTATACAGCCACTCTGTATACTTTCCAGCATCTTTTAATGCTCACTGCACATTCAATATTTTGTCCATAAAACATTTCAGCAAAGCCTTTTTCCCCCTTAAGGTCTTGCAGTTTATGATCTGCTATGAGTGTTCTTCCTTTTCTTTTTCTTTGCTGCACATTTTATGCAGCATTTTACTTTGCTTTCTTGAGTTGCCCTTTGAAATTTTCTTTTTTACTGTTTGACTTCATAATTTCTTCCATTTGCCAGAGCTACTCTACTATTAGGAATAAGTTTATAGTCCTCTCTGACATTCATCTTGATCTTTTCTTCATTTCTTTTCTTTTAATGATCTTTTGCTTTCATCATTAATAATGCTTTTGGTGTCCTCCTGCAGCTTATCAAGCCTTCTGTCCTTAGTGCTTACTGAAGCAAATCTGTTCTTGAAATAGTTTCTAAACTCAAAAGTAATATACTAAAGGTTGAACTCTGGCTCAGGTGACCTTGTTTTAATTTTTTTACTTTCAGCCTAACCTTACATATGAGCAATTGATGGTCTGTTCCACAGTCAGCTCCTAACTTGGTATTAGATGCAGATATTGAGCTTCTTCCTTATCTCTTCTCACAGATGTAGTTGATTTGATTTCTGTATGTCTCATCAGAGGAAATCCATATGTATACATGTATACATGCTGTTTGTAATGTTGAAAAAAAAGTACTTGAGATGAAGAAATCTTGGTCCTGCAAAATTCTATTATGCTCTGCAGCTTGATTTCTATCAGAAGACTATTTTTTTCCCCACATGTTCCTTTCTCAGGAGCCTTGGTGGCATTGTGGTTACACATTGGGCTATTATTGGCAGGGTCAGCATTTTGAAATCCCTCACTGCAAAGACTTGGTTTGTAAACTTCGGTAAAGTTACAGCCTCAGAAACCCACAGGGGTAGTGCTGCTCATCGTTGATTTGATAGCATTGAGTTTGGTTAACTTTGGATCCTTTTCTATGTTTCCTATCTTGCAGTCTGATCACCAATCATTCTCAAAGCCTCTTGACTGCAGTTTGATCACTTCCAGACTGCAGCTATTGGTGGAATGCTTTAATTTCTGCATTGCTAGCTTTAATCTCAGAGCTCTGGTGGTGCAGTGATTATGTATTGGGCTGTAATCTGAAGGGTTAGCACTTTGAAGCTATCAGATGTGGGGCAAAGCCGGTGCCTTCTACAGTCTCCGAAATCCATAGGGTAGTTCTACCCTGTTCTCTGGGGTCGCTATGAACTGGAATTGCCTGGAAGGCAGTGAGTGAGCTTTATTGACTGGTACATAATAATTACTGAAAAATTCTACTGATTGAATTTCCTTGAAGGTATATAGATATAGTCCTATCACAGATAGACTTTTGTTTCAAGACAGATCTTAAAATGAACTTTGAAAGCATGAATGCAACTCCATTCCTCTTGATTGTATCACTCCCAGGACAGGAACTTACATGATTTCCTGAATGCCAATGGCCAATGCCAGTCCAATGCAGATCACTAATGCATAGGATATGGATCTTTATGTACTCTATTTCATTTTTGATGACTTTCAATTTTCCTAGATGCATAATAATTTGGACAGTACAAATTCAGATTACTCATTTTGAGTTACTCCCTATCAGCAAATGAAGGCCCTGAAGTCTGTCTTACTTCTACAGTGTTTTACATCATCCGTCATTCTGATCAACTCTATTTGAGCAGGCACTCTTCCTCAGTCTTATTTTGAGTGCCTTCTGACCTAAGAGGCTCATCTTCTGACACTCTCTCTGACAGTGTCCAGCTTCTTTTCATTAGGCCAGCAGTTTCTGACAATATTTCCACGTCTATAATGTTTTCTGAGGCTCATTTCTCTGAAGTTGATAGCCATGCCTTCTTTGCAGTCTGTGCTTCGTCCAGCAGCTCTGCTGAAACCTGTTCATTTTGAATAACCTTGGTAGTATTTGAAATACCAGCGACAGAGCTTCTGGCCTCACAGAAGCACATAGGCCACCACAGTATGACAAATTGATAGACAATTGGTGGCTACAGTATGGTAGAGGTAGTAAATGCTTTTTGTAAATGGTGAGATAGTAAATATTGTAAGCTTCGTGAGCCTTTTACGCTCTGTTACAAGCAATCAACTCGGATGTTGTAGCAAGAGCTGCTTGAATAGCATAAACGCAAATAAGCATGGTTCCATTGAAATCCCTTTAATTTGAAATTCATATCATTTTCTTGTGTCATAAAACATTTGAAAATTGTAGAACCATTTAAAATAGAAAAATCATTCTTAGCTTGCAGACTATTTAAAAGAATGAAGATGGTCAGAATTTTTCCACAGGTGATTGTTTAGCAGCTCTTAAAATATGACTTTTTGCTTACAAAATATGCAGAGAAAATTGAAATGGATTATTTTCCTCAGTTGCCATAAGTCTATGTGGATAATATGGACGTTTCAAAGATCAACAAACATACTATATTATATACTAGGCAGTCAAATTTCTTTTCAGTATAATAAAATTATTTTTATCAAAAACATCACAATCTTTGAGTTGTAAATTCAAAATCCAAAATCCATGTATTACATTTCCATGTTATGACAAGGACATGCTGTGAAAATGATGTCTATCAAACGTCCTGTCATTTTTCATAGTCCCACTGGTTTTAGAAAAGCTAATAAGAAAGCTAATTAAAATAAAATCATCTCATTTCATTCAAGTTTCCACATAAACATCTTTAGCTCATCCCTCTGCATCCTCTCCTGTCCCCAAACCAGTCAGTTCTTCATTCTGGTCAGTTTTTCCTTTGCATCAAGTCTTAGATGTCTTCTTTTCTATTTCTACTTGCAGTCCGGTTCAGGGCCTCATCAAGAGTTTTATTTTGTGAAATAAACATTTTATATACTCTATTTCTCTTCTGTCAATCACCTGTCACAATAATCCTCTGAACTGTGAAGATGCTACAAGTAGGGACTCTCATTAGAAAAACTGCCACATGGTCTTTTCACTTACAAGGACAGGCACAGGGCATTTGTCAAAATTATAAGACAACTAGCTTAGAAATAAATACAAAGAAAATTATTTTCCATGGCAGAGGTCATGGCAGAAAACAAATTGCATGACTAGGTTGCATTTAACCCAGGCCTCTTATTCACAGCATTTTAGCTGAGGAGTTGAAGAGGAGAGGGAGACAGGGATGGCAGGCAAAAATTGAGTCGCATCCAGGATCAGAAGGAGTGTTTCAGTCACATATATTTGAGTCTTTGCGGCAAGAGAGTCTCTATGTAAGTCTGTTGATTGGATTTTGAATATCAGACACTGAAAGTCAGGCACTAGGATATTACTTTAGGAGCTTTTACTTGTGAGATTTTTGGAATGTCACCAATGCCAATAAATACTATTAGATATGCAACAACAGGCAAGCAGCAACTCTTTCAGGCCTCATTACCTAACACTGCATTAGGACTTTTTAATTTTCTATTTTAAGCTATAAATTTGAGCCTCTTTTAGAAAACACCTGTCAGAACCCAGTAGGAGAACATGCAGAAGGCTGTCAGATAACTCCAATGCAGGCTGGAACATCCCAGTTTGCTCTCTAGCCCCAGGGAGAGATCATTTCTGACCTTAAGGGCAAATTAAATAATAAAAACAACTAACCACATCTTATATGCTGCCTATCCCCGAATTTGGCTTGGGCTGTCTTGATGTAGCTCTGAATTCAGATTCTTTGTTGTGATATTTGATTCCCAAGTCTGGACCTTCTGGGCTTCATATTCATAGACAGCTTTTGCCTGGGGTTCCTCAGCTTTTGAGGCTTGCTACGATGCTTCTTCTGAAAATGTTCTGCCACAGAGGCCATCCAAACACATAATCTTCCCCACCTAAAAGAATGAATCATTCCTTCAGAATTGCGAATTACAGATCAGTAATTGCTCATTACACCTGAAAACCCAAAGAAAGAGACAGCGACATAAAGGAGATCATAGTAGACTTGGCTTCTATCTGTTGACTCAATAATTGCCAATTAAAAAACAGCAGACAGGAAAAATTAAAAAGTTGATTGATTTTATTAATTTTTTTCTAATGAAAAAAGTTTTAGCATACTTGTGAAATTCTCCAGGTGGCTCGATTTTGTGTGTTCTAACTAACATGAAAGGTGAGTCTGGTAGGGTGGGCTCTCTAGATAAACAAAACCTGTGACACTTGTGCGTGTTTGTATCATGTCAAGAAGTGACTTGCATGGTTGTGCCACTAGGTGAGTCCGGTCAGTTTCAGTCAGGCAGGAAGATGACACAGACGTGGTGGGTTGGGGGCAGGCGGGGGGAAGTCTTGGGGGCATTTAGAGGGAAAAGAACCTGAAGTCAGCTGGATCAAGGCACTCTTGGTCCTTAGCTGGGATCAGCAGGCGATGCAACAGGAACTTGAGGAGCCAGATGCAAGATGCGGTTCCCCGCACTAGATGCAGGACCAAGGAGGATTCCCCTCTTGGTCTCTTCCTTACACGAAAGCCCATGCCACCAAGGAGGTGTCATGAGGATGCAAACCACTAGACAGGTTGGGTTCCCGCCCTACCCGTCCCCAGGTTCGCCTAGTTCACATTATCCCCAACCACCACATGGATAGGGTTCTGTGCTGTCGTAATCTGCTCTATATTACTCCTCTGCGTTCTAATCTTCATTGCAGTGACGACACAGAACTCACAGACAAAATGTGTGATTCATTGGCTTAAAGAGGTTAACAAATTGCTGTACCAGTGAGAAATGGTCAGGGTGGAGTTGTTTGCCAGAGCATCGTGCAGAGTTCTTTCAAGTCCACTAATAAATTCCCAAAGGCGCACCCTGCTCCCTTGCAGGGCTCAGGTCAGCCCCAAAGCACTCGGCTTTTGGTCTGGTGAAAGTGCCGCGTGAACGTAGTTTTAAAAGTGTGGAATTCACTTTCTTCGCAAGTTCCTCAGAAGCAGAATCGACCTCCTGGAAGTGTGGTTATAGGTGTCCTACTCTGGAGAAGAGAAACTCCTCATCATAGTGTTTCTTAAGATTATTTTAAGAATCTTGTATCTTTGTCTTTCCATGAGCATTTTAGAATATTCCTGTCCACATATACAAAATGATTTCGCTGAGATTTTGAAAGAAATTACAGTAAACTTGTATGTGAATTTGTGTAGAATTGACATTGTTGCCATGAACCACAAACACAATGTCTTCTTTCATATTTATTTAGATGTGTTTTGATTTCTTTCATCAGGGTTTTATAATTTTGTGTACTGTGCTTTTATGCAAATAACTTGAGTCTGTTTTGGTTAGCCAGCATACCTCCTGCAAAGCAATTCCCACCCTCCCCCAATCCTAACCCTAACCACAAAGCAAT
Organism: Nesogale talazaci; assembly: GCA_004026705.1. Lineage (NCBI taxonomy): Eukaryota > Metazoa > Chordata > Mammalia > Afrosoricida > Tenrecidae > Nesogale > Nesogale talazaci. The sequence goes on from PVJH01003526.1 coordinate 7,970, forward strand.
TGTTAAGAGCCCTCCTATTTTAAGGGGACCCTGGTAGCCTAGTGGTTTTGCTTTGGACTGCTCACTACAAGGCCACAAGTTCAAAACTCCCAGTAGCTCCATGGAAGAAAGAAGAGGTGCTTTACTCCAGTAAAGAGTTACAGTTTTGGAACTACACAGGGGTAGTTCTATGCTGTTCTTTAAGGTTGGAATAACTTGACATTGACTTGATGGCTGTGAAATGCTATTTTGCTACATGCTGTTTAAAAATAAAGCATGGTGTGCTTACAAAAACATCTGAATGGGGAGGAAGAGGAGTGGCTGGCAAACATGTATAAAGCTTAAATTGCTTTCAAAAATTATGTTATACGAGTGTTGTGTCTATATTTTTGCTTTTTGACATATGCTCACATTTATTGTTTGAGTGGGGGTAAATGGTACTGCATTTCTAGTTTCAGCTCTATGTGCTTATTACTAGTCTATAAAACTACTGGTGAGTTTTGTATATTTATCTGGTATCCAAAGAGATAATTTTTTCCATAATTAATTCAAAGATGCTTCTACATAACTGTGGCGGTCATGTGCTTATGTTAATTTCATGATTGAGATGTAGGGGTAGAATCTAGGCTGTTAATCTGGAGATAGCCAATTGAATAGCCAATGAGGCCTACGTGTGGGCATGGCTTTCTCCTGAGACTTCTGTGAAATCTCACGATATTTCCCTGATGGAGATGAGAAGCCATCTCCCCAGTTGTTGGGAGTTAGTCTCAGAGACAATGAACTGCAGACAAGACAAGATGGCAGGGTCTGAGGATCTGAAGGAGCTGGAGGAGAAGCTTTACCTTGATAGAAACAGACCTCTGAAGCTGGAGAAGCCACATGGAGATCCCTGCCAGCACTGAGTTGCTTCTACCACCACAGGATGCTGTTGACGGACCCTGAGTCCTGGAAGTGAGGAGGCATGGGGAGACTCCTGCCGGCGCCGGAACTCTGCACCCACTGGCCTGTGACTTCATGAGTTGGAAGGAGACATTATAGACTGGTATCAGGCATATGAGACTTATGACTTTGAACTGGACTGGGTTGGGATGCTTTCTTAATGTCCTATTCCTCTTTTATATAAAGTCTACCCTTATATCTTTATGTGAGTCTATGTATTTGTTTCTCTAGTTTACTCGGAGTAACACAATAATCTACAGACATCAAAAGATAATCAGGAACACTACTGGACATGGTGACCTGCTTCTGAATCTCAGTCAATGAAATTCCTATGAAGCACAATAGAGTATCATCTGGCTCCTTTCCTTTGCACATTAGGAGGATGTTACGCTTATTGAAATGTAGAGCTAGAGAGAGTGGGGTGGATTGCCATAATAGCTGCAACAGGGTCTTTGAACATGCCAGCTCATGAAGATGACACCAAACTGGAAAATGTTTTGCTCTATTTTATAGAAGTTTACCATGAGTTTGAGCTGATGTGATTGCAACCTAATCTCTCTCTATATCATCTATTCTCTATCTATATATCTATTATCAATCATCTATTTATCATCAACTATCCACTTTGTTTCTTTTTCTTTCTTCTTTGCTATGGTCTACCGATCTAGCTAGCTAGCTATCTTTAGAACCACATTAGAGAACATTATAATATTTTCTATAGTCAAAGATAGTTAAGAAAAAAATCACAAAGTGTACTAGGTCAGTGCAAAAGAAGGAAATCTTTTTCTGACACAATAACTGACACAATAACTACAAAGATAAATTTAAACACTACACTGGGAAAAATGTTGTTGCTTCATTGTACCTAAGATTCTCTGAGTCACTTTGATGACCCCTAGCAAATAACACAGGCTGTCGTATTGTATTCATCCATATGTTGGGTTATTGTGTCTTTCTTTATTGTTGATGCTTCAAGTTTCCCTCTCAGATTGTTTCCACTCTGTTTAGAAAACCTCCTTTAGCTGGCTCTTAGTGTGGATTTGCTGGAAAAAAATATCTCCAGTTTTTCTTCCTTAGAGGATGAAATATTTCCAACTATGTATCCATATGTATTATTTCCAAAGTATGTCTTCACAGATGAGAGATTGTAGTTCTTTTCTTTCAGCATTTGAAAAATATTGCACCACATTTTTCTGGCACCCATGGTTTCTGAAGAGTGTCTTTTGTTATTTAAGTAGATTTTCTCTTTTAGGTGTGTTGCTTTTCTGCGACTGCTTTACCCTTTTCTATGTAGACCTTGAGATTATTTTGCTTATGTTCACTCAGTTTATTAAATTCATAAGTTTATGTTTCTTACCAAACATGAAATATTTAAACTTGCTATTTCTTCAAGTACTTTTTTTTAGACCAAATCTTTTCCAAGACTCTAACAATATAAATGTTAGAGTTTTTCTTTAAAAATCTTTTCATAAGTCCTTGGGGCACTGTGTTTTCTCCCTTCCTCTACTTTATTGTTTAGTTCAATTCTGTTGTTAGCACTGATTAGCTCCCTATTCTAAATAATTGATTCCCTCCTCTAGCCTTCCTGTTGAGACATGTTGAGCATTTACCTGTTGGGATCCTAAGCACAAAATGATCAGTTAGAAGCAACAAGTGAATCCTCAGGAGAAAGATGAGGAATTCCACTCCCATAAAAATGGTACAGCCTTGGAAATTCACAGGAGCAATTTTATCCTGAAGTATAGGTCTCTGAGGGTCAGAATTGACGAGATGATAGTCACTTTCATTTTGTTCTTCATAGTGTTTTTTTTTTTGCTAACATCTCTATTTATGATCAGCATTTTCTATTTTTAAAGTCTGTTTCAAGAGTGTTTATGATGTATAATAAGAGCATATTTCTCATGGTTTCTTTAAAAATCTTAATCACTTGATCATTCTTACAGTGCTGTTATCTTGTATTGTCATGTATTTATTACATTCAAAATTCTTTTTAGGAATTTATGGTCTTAATAAGATGAATAGTTCTGACTGAAATCTAGAACTTTTATTAGTTTCCAAAACTCTGGAATTTTAAAAACAAAAATTATTTTAATCATGCTGAAAATGTACCCCACCAGAAACATACCCATTCAATAATTTCCATATGTACAATTCTGTGACATTGACCATATTCTCCCAGTTGCACAACCATCTTTCCCCTTGAAGATTTCTGTCAAACTTTTAAGGTTACCATTTCTAATTTGATGATATTTCAAAGCCACTGAGGTTGACCGAACCCTAAAACTGTTGACTTGAGATAATCTTTGAATTTTAAACCAAAAATATCCCTGGAGTGTTCTGTCAATCAAACATTAGCTTGGTCTAATTAGTGAAGAATATCTGCCTTGAACTTTGTGTTCTTTTGGAGAACTGTCAATATAGATTTTATTCCAATTTTCCAATTTTATTCGGCTAGGTGTTCCTGACACTGTTCTAATAGAGGAATGCCAGGAAGGGTAGGTTGCCAGCTTGTCTCCATTGACACATGTAAAGGAAATCTTCTTTATGACCAATTGGGTTTTCCCACGTGTTTTCCACTGTCATTGCAATAAGAGCTGATGCAATTACTGTATGTTGATGGTGAATGCCTTGACTCTCCACTAAATCCCCTCTGACATCCAGGCCTCCTCATCAAGAGTGCAATGACACTGCAGGTGGTCCAAGGCAGGAAAAAGGTCCCCCCCTCCTCCACTTTTAAAGTTTGTGTTGCAGATCTTTTTGTGGTGTTTGGTTACGGTAGAGCAGGTGCTGAGGAATGTCTGGTCTTCAGAATGTTTAACCAAACTCACTGCCATTGAGTAGATTCCAGCTCAGAATGAGTTGGAAAGGATAGAACTGTCCCTGAGAGTTTCTGAGTCTGTATCTCTTTATACTAGTAGAAAACCTTGTCTTTCTCCCACTGAGCAGAGTGGCTGGTGGTTTTGAGCTGATGACCTTAAAATTAGAAGTCCAAAGTGTAACCACTATGCAACCAGATCTCCTAAAGATTGCTAAATCAGGGCTGAGCCCCGGTGGTGTAGTGGTTGTGCATGGGACTGCGGCCCACTGGGATGAAGGCTCAATTCCAGCTCCACAGGAGCAAAGGCTGGGCCTCCTACTCCCACCACCAGAGGGCAGTGATGTCCAAAAAAGAAAAAAAAAAAAGAAAAAAAAAGATTACTAAATCATCTGCTCTTGCCTAGCAACCACAGGATGGATTTGACATTCAATAAACGTAGGAGCTTTTATCATAGCAAAAAAATGTGTATTAAGTAGTTATAGTAATAAGGCTAAGTTTTGAAGAACCAGCAAGTAGTAGCCTTTATGGGATGGCTAGGGCATATAGGAATATATGCTTTGACAGATACAAGTACTTCTCCTTGACTGTTGAAGGTCCCTCTATCTGTATTTTGGATAGGTAGGGAGGGCACACATTGTACAGGTGTTTATAAAGGGTAGAGAAACTACCGCACCCCTGGGATGAAGAGAAGGATGTGCTGTGATGATTGCTTGTGATATTGAAAAATCTTGCTTTTAAAGGCGGAAATGATTTTGTCAACTTCTTTGTTGATTATGTCTTTGTCAACATAGGTAATAACTCTAATCCAAACTTTAACCACATGTCCATGATCCACAATCCTAGAAAACACAGAATCTCAGATGAAGATTAATGAAATTTATGGTACCCAGAAAAGACCTTAAGAGTAGATGACATGAATATTGAACTTGTGGAAAATCCAAGATGTAGGATTAGAACTAAAATAAAAGCCAACTGTGTTGCTGGAGACACACACACTGGATAGTTGTTAAATCTTAGGTGATGTGACACTCTATAAAAAGCAACCTCAGACAGCAGAAAAGTTGATGTAGAATGTCAATTGTTTCAAGAAAAATGGAAACACAATGATCTTTTTGGAAGGTGAAGATGGGCCCGAATGACTTCTTTGTGGTGATGTATTAGCAGCAATTAAAAAGCTAATTGGGAGCATCGTTACCATCCAGCGCATACTGCACTTAATGAATCACGAGTACAAATGTGTCTGGATAAAATCAATGCTCCCCAGTAGTGTTTGGAATCACAATAAACCACTTTCCACTAGACTTCATTGGGCCAGGTGGCACCCTGGAGACACAGTGCTTATGCATTGAACTGCTCCCTGCAAGGTCTAAAATCCAAAACCAAACCACAACTCACCATGGGAGAAAGACAAGGTTTTCAGTTTCCATAAGAAGCTTGTCTTGGAAACCAATGAGGGTAGATTTATCCTGTTTCATGTCAGAATCTTTTCCTTAGCAGTGAGTTTTTTTGGGGGGTGGATGGTTGTTTTTTGTTGTGCAGCAAATGCTGTTCAAATGAGATCTAGTAATGAGTAAGTTAGTCACAAAGAATCTGGGGCCTCCAGTAGAGAAAAGACTTGAGAAAAGTGCATGGTGGCTGATGTAGAGTGGTGTGTTAGTCTGGGGAGACTAGAGGAACAAATTCATAGACAGGCATATGGGTATAAGGCATATACCCATGGTATATGGGTATAAGAGGAATGAGACATTGAGAAAGTATCCCAATCCAGTCCAGTCCAAAGTCATAGGTCTGATATTAACCCATATGCCTGATACCAGTCTATAAAGTCTCCTTCTGACTCACGAAGTCACAGGCCAGTGGGTGCAGAGTCCTGGCTCTGGCAGCGGTCCCCTCATGGTTCCTCGTTTCCAGGGCTCAGGGTCCACTGGCAGTATCCATTGGTGATAGAAACATCTCAGTGCTGGCAGGGGACTCTCTGTGGCTTTTCCCATTTCAGAGGTCTGGTTCCATCAGGGTAAGGCTGTGTGACTTCTTCTCTGGCTCTTCTGGTTCTTCAGATTCTGCCATTTTGTCTTATCAGTAGCTCGTCATCTTGGAGAATGACTCCCAGAGACTAAGAGTTGAGTCTCTCTTCTCTGATTGTGAAATATCACGAGACTTCCCAGAATTCTCAGGAGAACGCCAAGCCCACACAGAGGCCTCATGGACTGCTCATTGGCTATCTCCAGATTGACAGTCTAGACTCCACCTCTATATCCCAATCATGAAGTTGACATCACGAGTACATGACTGCCACAAGTGGTTAGCACCAGACAAAACAGAATTGTTTCAGAATGTTAGTTAGTCTTAGAGAAGTGACTCTGGTTGGATACTGGTTTATAAGGAGGTATTGGAAAAGCACCTAAAGATTCTGCAGAAGATTTCCCATATTTCCTTGCTAGTTTGTGACAGGACGGCAGACGTACCAAACAATGCCAACTTGCCATTTTTGTTCATGGGATGAACACAGAGTTTGACAAGAGAGATGAAAGGTTATCCGTGTAAGCCACGCATGGCACTACAAGAGGTAAGGAATTGTTTGAAGAATTCATCAATGAAAAGAATGAATGTCTGCCATTGTTGACTCACAATATGCTTATTAAATTTGTCAAGAAACAATTGGATCATCACAGTGCAGACACAAGTGATTTAATTTTATGTTCCTGTATCATACCCCAAGAAGGTCTCTGTCTACAGTTCTTGTAGCTCACCAACAGTTGTGTCCTGGATACATTTTGTCAAAGGTGAAGGGGCTAAGAGCCGCCAGTTTAAGGAGTTATTGAATGATCCTGACTGAGGACAGCGATCTTGTTTATTATCGTCAAGTGTGGTGGCTGAGTTCCGGGAACATGCTCATGAAGCTTTATAAACTGTGGGATGAAGTCAAGCAGGTCGTGGAGATGAAGAGAAAACCATTCAGGGAGCACATGGATAGCAAGTGGTCATGGGAGTTCACATTCGGGGGGAGGGGGGGGCGGGGTATCACCTAAGTATCTCTCAGAGCTGAGCACCAAGTTACAAGGCCTCAGCCAGCTTCTCCGCAGCCTGATTTCAACTGAGAAGTCATATGGAACTCTGAAAAGTGCGTCTTAAAAAAAATGACACACCCCAACCTTGAAGCACAAAAACCATGTGCTTACAACACTTGAACATGTGGGTGAATGTGTGAAAATCATTAAGGCACTTCATGAAAATTTCGAGACCTTGAAGAACAAACAAAGGAATTGAAATTTTTTGCTGTACCATACAATGTGGAACCAGCCAATACGCCTGAGAACATCTGAGAGGAAATCATTCAGCTGCAAATTGATGGCGTTTTGAAAGCTAGGACAACCACCACCCCATGCTTGGGCTCTATAAATGATACTCTCGCAAGGGTGGATTCCCCCATGGAGGAAATATGCACTAAAACATGCCTCTGTGTTTTGAACAACTTACCGCTGCAAGCAGTTCTTTTTCAAACATATCACTGTGAAGTGTTGGCACAAACCTGGAAAAGCAGCTGTGAGCAGCCACCTCCTCTGTATCCTCAAGCAGCACTCCCGTGGCCAAGTGGAAGCAGTTGCAACATGAGGAGTGAATGAATTTTATGTTTGATCAAATTCAGCGGGCTTTGATTTAAGTTGATAATTTTGTGGGGGCTCGAATCATGCTATGAAGCACTAAAGGGCCTGTGGCAGGAAAAAGGATCCCCATCCCTGGTCAAAAGTTTTAATTCTCTCTAAGATGCCCCTTTAGAGATCCTCTGGTCAGGAAGAGAGGACTTTATTTTATAGGCATATGTTTGCAATTCTGGGTTGCCAGCTTCCTCACTGTTGAGTCTTGAAATGATGAGGCAAAAAGTAAACTCAAGGAATTTACCACTGTGCCTCTCAAATCTCAATGTCCCCAGCCAGTCTGTCATTTTCTCTTTCTCCCCGAAGGGTTTTTCTATGATTGTTTTATTCTTCATTACAGAATTTGAAACTACAGTTAACAGGAGGAATAGAGAAAAGTATGTCTTCTCCACCTCTCTGGAAACAGAAATCTAAAGACTTAAAAAAAAAAAAAGCCAAACGCAATACTGTTTTGGGACTTATGGTTGCTCTATTCATTCAAAATCAAATTTCTTATTGTATTTTGATAGAGAATCAGCAATTTCACCACTGCTTTCCATTCCCACGGGTTTGAAAATAAATCCTCTAGTCTACTTTCCATTCTTCAAACTGACGTTTCCTTCCCCTGACTTTAATACATGCTTTCTTCAAGTGGCAGTTGATCAGATGGTTTGTGGGACCTGATAGGATGACACAGAACCTCTTTTCATGCTGACAGAATATTCAAAGCCTTTATTTTTTTTCCACCAGCAAAGCTGCTTTGTAAATACCAGATACTTTAAAAATTGTGTTCCTTGCCATTGCATGTATTATTCATCTGAGAGAGGGATCCCGCACTCTCAAGGGGGGAAATTGTAAGAAATCTCTGAGCTTCCCTTTGATGCTGTGAGAAGATTCAGAATGAGTGGACGGGAAGGATGACTGTATTTTTCCTTTACCTTTTGGTTAAACTGACACTATCTGCCTCATGTTTTATATCACCAGGGGACATGTCACCCGGGAGGCAGACCATATGAGCTTGAGTCACCCAAGAAAAGAGAAATGCCACCAAGAAGTTCCAGACACTGACAAAAAGTCACAGCCGTGTCTGTAGGGCTGCACATGGTGCTTTCTTAATGGGCTAGCACAATTTATTTCAGAGAGCAGCAATCACAGCAGCAACTGAGAGCCAGGTGAGGTTCTTCTCACTACACACATTGACAGGATCCAGTCTTTTCTAAGATAAAATCATACAAAGGTAAGACTCGAAAGGACTCTCAAGACCACTGCTTCATGGCACCTTCTCCCTCTTGTCATTTTACAGGTTTAGAAACCAGAAAGCTTCAGTGACTTACTCGAGTCCAGTCATCCAATGCGTATGTACACTGTGCCAAGAGTAACCTCTAAAATTATTTTGCAGTCGGGCAGAGAACTATCAAACTCACAATCAACCTGAGCGTTGCAATCTGAGTCCTGTAAAAGTCGGGATGCTGATGACTCAACTCTGAGAACACTAAGGAAATGCGCTCTGATTCCCTCCATGTCTGGCAATCCTGGCCTTGTGACAATCTATTCCCAAGTCCTCTGTAGGGGCAGCTGCAAAGTGAGCCACGCCTGGGTCCCACTCAGGTCTCCACAAATCACAGAGAACAGACCAAGTTTAATTCATCTTCCAAAGTGAGTCCTAGTTGGGCATAGCTCTGGGATTTTTTTTCTGATTCCATTTTAGAATATGACCTCAGGTTGACGTCTTTCCCCTTGAAAGTTTAAATTAGTGTGGTTTCTAACTTCCTTTCCTTTCCAAATTAGGTGGTTCTGCTGAGAAACGCTTAAAAAACTGTGGATTCTGTACAGAATTATCAAGACACTCAAGAAAACAAACTCACCGCCCTCTCAAGTTGATTCTGGTTCCTAGGGACCCTGCAGGACAGAGTACATAGACTGTTCCTGTGGGCTTCTGGTGGTAAGTTTACAGTATCAGCTCAATAAGCTACTATTCCATAATACAACTACTTTGATGTTTAAACATAATGTAATAGCAGTATCAACGTGAATTTGTAAAAAATGTGGGGAAACTAAAATCACATAGTAAAGAGCATTCATCAAATTCCCCACACACTTAGGTGTGGGCATGATCACAATCTTTTTCAGAATTTTCATTCTCATTAGGTTGGGCATCTTTTTGTTCCCATGGCTTGGCATCATACAGGCCTACTATATCTAAGTTTTCTCAAATATCTGAAAGTTATTCTATTTTAATAACACTCAAAATGTAAATACAACATATGCATATTGAGAAAGTGGGGAATTTATGTAGTAGATCAGAAAGGGTCCCTGAGGGATTTTATTAAGCATGTGGGGGGACATTTCTCCAGACATGTCCTTATTTTTCAAATCTTTTGAGCAAAGGCATGGATGACTCCTGTGCCTAATGATCTTTTTGAGGAGTTTTGCATGGCACATAGCGCTGGAAAAGGGAGAATGACCTCTTGCATGACAGACGACGCAGACATAATAGCGGATAATAGAGGATAATGCCCATAATAGCAAATGCAATCACTTCTTCTTGGGTAAATGTTGGGTAGGTTTACTAGACTTTTTAAAACACTGAGTTTTGTCGATGGGTCTCAAACCCACTTTGCACAGCATCTATGTGGGTTATTCTTTGTAACTACAGGGGTGGGGCAGGGACAAAGGAACGGATAAGAAGATGTAGTAAGTATAATAAAGTCTTTGTTTATCTGCCTAGGAGTCCAGTGTCTTATCTGCTCACATATTTGCAACTGTGGCAAACTACCTTATTAGACTGAAATCAGGTTACTATATCAGTCCCTTCAAAGTTCTTACGACAAAGTGACATTATCAATCTTCAAACAGTGCATGCATGTCTTATCACTGAGATATGTCACATACCTTAGTGATCCAAACTGAGTTGGTCTCAAATGAATCCCAAGAAACACCATGACCGGTCAAAAAATAGGATTAAGGATTATGGAAGTGATATACCTCCTAGTAACTATGGAAATAGTTTTAACTGCGTACATAATTCCACACATTTCACATTTTTGTCAAAGTCATATATAAATGCTAGCAGGGCATTGCTAGCAGTCCTACAAGGTGATGAGAAAGAGAATCCTCAGATAAATGCTGGCATGGGCACAGCAATTATATCCTTTGTTTTCCTAAACTCCGAGTGCCCTGTCAGTGAGTTAGGCTACTCATTGGGCTTCCTGAAGAGAAGCATAATTTTAAGTTGCCTTCTTGGCTTGAAGACTACAACTTTTTCTGAACACAATTGGTATGAGATATTGATACAGAGTGACAAGGTAGAGCACAGGTCAAAGCACTCCTCTGCTCCAGAAAACAATGGAGAATTGAATGTAAGGGTAAATGCAGATGAGAAGAGTTGAATATAGATAAACAGTGGAAATGAATAAACTTACTTAGGCACTCAGCAGCCACTAGTCACACTAGTCACACTAGTCACACTAGTCACTAGTTTCTGTTCATCCCTTGAAGCTGACTACTCCAAACTGTGATGTGCTCTAAGTACAAAATGCACACAGGGTTTTGAAGACTGAGTACGTCTATACTCAGGAAGGAACGTGTATACTCATATATTGTTAAAATATTGACTGCATCTTACAATATGCTGGATGACACAGAATACAAGAGCAAATTAAATTTTATTCACCTATTATCCTTTCTAAAATATATATCTTCCAGAAAACATAGCTTGTGCTCTAAATCCATTGGGGAGTGCTGGGCTACAATACTCTGGGTCATCTTTTCACTCATCATAAATTAAATAGGACTATAAAGAATCTTGAGAGCTATGAATTAAGTAGGTCTGTACAGAATCTTGAGGGCTGCCCCAACAGTTATAAACCAATAAGTGTCAACTATTATGCCATTGAGGAAAGAATTAAATTACACAAGGACTTTCAAACAGACTGTAAGTTTACTGAGGGCAGAGGTCATGTTTTATAGATTGCCATAATCTTTCCTCTTTTTATTCCCCCAGCAATAAGCTTAGCCCTCTCACTTAGCTTAATAATTCTTGCCAGTTGAATGAAGAATAACAATTCCAGGAAAAAGAGAACCTGAGAATATCATGGTTGGTATGTTAAGAGATTATACATATTAATTCTGAACAGGAGGTCTCTATATTACTTCTCCTAGCAGTAAGCTACATTCCTTTTGTTTAAAAATTCAGCCGTATGGTATAATTTATCTTCTAGTACATCTGCTGATCTCTCTAGAGGCTAGAACTTAAAATGCTTGTTTTTCTTATGCACATTTTCTTCTACAAAACACAGTGCAGTCATAGGGGTTAATTAAAGTGGGAATCCCAGTGCACAGATGAGTAAGTTGGTAGATATACAGGCTGCAAAGATTTCATGTTTTTGTAGTGTTAAATATTTTAAAAAAATCTTTGTAGTGCATAAACATAGAAAGTTTTAATAGAAGGGACAAAGTCAGCCGAACGTTAATTAAGCCCTTATTCTATCTTCACATGCAATCTCATATTACCATGGAACAGAGAGTAATGTCATTACAATGTAAGGTGCCTGGTCAATTGCGCATGTACATATTACAGCAGAAACTAATGTTTGGCATATGACAGGCAGAAAAACATAAGGGACCCAGGGGCCACCTATCATGCAAACTTGTGTACTTGATTAGGTGCCGCTAATATTGATGTTGGTGCTTTAAACTTAGAGAAAATAGTTTTTATGCATCCTGTCCCAGGTAATAGATGAGGAAGCTTCTGGAATTTCATGGAAAATGGCAGGAAAATATAGTGGAATTTTTAAAGCCCCTTCATATAATTCTCCCAATGACCTTAGAAGATGGATGTTCTTTCTGTTTTATAGATTCAAAATAAAAGCAAAGAGCAATCGGATTTTCACCAAACACACAATGCTGGGCAGTGGGAGAGCCAAGATTTGAACCTCTATCTAGTTTAGCTCCCAAATGTACGCTCTTAAAAGTACCACCTCCTCTATAATCTAACAATTACCAACAATCATCATCATGATAAAAGAAAAATATCCACAGTGTAGGTCACATTAACCTTACAACTCTTTTGTCATTTCTGCCATGCTCTCTCTGTCCCTCATTTTCTGCCTTTCGTTCCCCAGTCTTTCTCCTAATCCTCTGTTCCTCTATGCCCCGTAATTTTTCTCACCCTTTTCCCCTTCTCGTCTCCTTAAAAATTCATCTTTCTCAGTTGCACCAGTTTTTCATCACTGCTTTTGTCTGTTTTTATAGCCTAAGCTATAGGTCTTTCAAGGTCCTTTAGGAACCTTGCTGTGGTATAATCAAGTATAGTTCTTAAAAGGAATACAAATGGCAATGGGAATGACTGAAGATGCTGGTTTTTAACCCCAAAGTTCCTGACACGGAAGGTCATTCTTCCCTCATAAGATCACTGAACTCTTGCACTAGCTTATTGCTACTGGGGGTGGGAGGAGGACTGAAGACATCAGGCCCCCCTCGCTTTACCTTCTCATCATGCAAGAAAGACGATATTCAGACGAGGAAAGGAAGAAAGCTTGAACAGAGTGAGTGAGGTTATGTAAGGGTTATGCCAGTCTAGATCCTGCAAATATGTGCTTCAGAAAGGCTGAGAGCACACCCCTGGATGGAAGTGTAACTTCTTTTATTGTGCTGATGCTGGGCCTTCTGCTATTGGAGAGCTTTTTTATACCTCACCACCCTTGACAGATGCTGTGGGTATTCCAAGTACATGTTGTGCCCTTTTCCTCTGACTAGAACCCAAAGGTCGATTCCGTCACTTGTGAAGTTTGTGTGTATGCCGTCCGTGTCTGTTACTGCCTCTTCTCCCAGTGTTGGGAATTCCTCCCTTTTGACAACTATAGATGAAGATGTGTATCTGCTCTTCACCTCTCCTTGTCCCGGCATGCTTTCGCTTTTTCGCTTCTCTCTTTAGCATTATCAGCCTAAAATGTTAGAAGGGGGAGGACCCCTGGAATGTTTTTAGCCCAATATACTGATTCTTGCATTGGGGAGAATGCCAACCCAGAAAAGCTGAAAGACTGGCAAGGTGACCCAGTTAGTTAGTGGAAAAACCAGGATCAGGATCCTGTGATTTTTATTTTAGTTTCTAAAAGGTTCAGGAAAAGTCAAGGAGGAAGGTGCAAAGGCAAACTCATTGGTCAGCATTGACTGAGCTATGAAAAGTGAAGTGCGCCTCATTACATAAAGATGGTGAGAAGGTAAATGAGACAATGCATGTAAAAGTACTCAGAGCTCTTAAGGAGAGAGAATCCATTCAAACTCCAAACTCGAGGCAAGACTTATCTGAATATTAAAGCCTGACCACCCATAGCCTGAAGGCAACCCCAAAGAAGGAAATTATTGGATTCTAGGCCCTTTTATGCTGCTGCATCCAGATAAGACAGCCTCTCTGTTTATATAATAAATGAGTATCAAATGGATGCCAACTATTTCATCATTGTTTCTGATTAATGAAAAATTTTTTTTCAAAAAATTTTCCAGGTAAATACATGGGAGTCCTTGAATTCTTACAGCTGCAGTAGACAAATATCTACCTATCTCCTCCTCTGTCTAATTCCCAGCAGACCTAACAGAATGTTAATCGCTGCACTTTATTAGGAATCCCGCCTAAGTCTCACCTCTTAAATCCAACTTGTAGTGTAGATGAGGGAAAAGCATCTCATTTTAGAGAAAAAAAAATCATTGGCCTAAGAGGCAAATATATGGATGTGATAGTTTTAATTCTAACTAGCTAAGTGATTTGTACAAAGTGTCTTACAAAGTTTGTTTTTCCATTTTCTCCTATGTAAATGGAAAACTGTTATCACCTTTCTTGAGAGGTGAATATTATCTGTGATCATAAATTTCTCATATTCTCACATAAAGACCATAAAAATATGGTGGGGATAAAGCCTTGTTTTATGGTGGCATTAGACTGTCAATAGTCTTACCCTAAAATAAAAAAAAAACAGCTTCAGAAAAGCATGTTTATCATTTAACAGATCAAAACTGTGAAGGAGAATTGTGTTTCAAAAGAACAGATTGATGCTGCAAACACAGATGTCTTTCCACAACATCCCAAACCAACAGGGCAAAATGCTTTACAGATTGGATACTTGGCACTGAACAGAATTCTGAAATAAAACTCCTTTTGTGTTTTTTTGTTTTGTTTTGTTTTGTTTTATCATTTATTTTTTCCCCCTTCAGTTTTTAAAGAGAATTGCAACCTTGGTTATTTATTTTCTTCCAAGAATAGAGAGGGGGGAAAAAAGCACATCTGTTTGCAATAGTGGATTGAAAGGTCTAAAAATAAATATGCTTTAAGGAAAAGAAAAAAAAACTTTGTTGGCACTGTAAATCCAATCGACACAGGGAAAATGTTTGCTCTAGAAATGTTTGGCTTCTTCTTTATTTCTTAAAGCAAATAATGTAGAATTATACAGTTCTATTTAAGTGGTTAACCACATAAAAATGTGTTATTTTTACTCATCTGGTAAATACTTTTAACCATGACATAATGTCTCAAGATTTACATTTCAATTCTGAATATACCCTGCATCTGCTATTTTCTCTAAGAAGAGATTGATGAGAAATGAAAATGATTTATTTCCTCTCATACTCTTAAATTTGAAAATAGAAGCTGAAGAATTGATTTTGGAAATTTAATGTCTATGATGAAGAGAAGTATCTTATGGGGTTATGCATTTTGTATTCATCCCTCCCCCCTTCATATAAGGAAATAGAATGATTCATTGTCAAATAAGCACAGAAATATGGATATAACTATTAGATAGATAGGGGGAAACCTATGAGAAATGACCTACATGACACTCCTCTTTTGGGAAGCCCAGGTAGACTTCAGTGGGAAGGAGTCAATGACCAGGGGCTTAATCGAGTAGACAAGGAACATGAAGTAGGGGAAATGGACTAGAAAACAGCTGGAGTAGAGAGAGATGGAAGGACTGCTGGGGTGCCCTGAAAGGAAGGGGTCCTCAAATTAAGGCCTATGGGCCACATGCAGCTCACCGAGGGAGGGCATTTATCCAGTCCGCTGGGAGTTTTTGCTGCCATTGTTGTCCTACTTAGCAGCTGACTCATCCTGGTCTGCAGTGAATTTGTTCATAGTTTTGTTTTCTTAACTATAGTCTGGCCCTCCAATGGTCTGAGGGACAGTGAACTGGCCCACTGTTCAAAAAGTTTGAGGACCCCCCTGTTTAGCTGATCTGAAGTATTTTAACCAAAATATTCTTAAAAGTAGGCTCTGAAAGAAATTTGACTAAAGATCATCAATATAGTATAGAATGCTAGGATTTGAGTAGAATTTGCTAAGGAGCATGTTCAGGTTTACTAGTTGCAATACATCCTATAAAAAAGAAAAGAAAAGGAAGACAGCAAAATTCATAGCCTCCTTGTTTGACTAGTTGAATCAAAGATACAAGCAAGGATTTATCTTAAAGGTTAAGTTATAAGTTTGCATGCTAATATGTAGGACAATTAAATATTGATAATACCTTAGTTTTGATATTTCTAGCTTGTTTAATTAAAATGTATTTGTGTTAGAAATGATTTTTCCAAAGAAATTGTTTTATTGGGGGATTCTTACAACTCTTGTTACAATCCGAAAGTCAGTTGTATCCAACATATCAGTCCAAGATTCCATTGTTCTTTTCTAGACATTTACTTTCCATTGAGATGGATTCTTGGGATCAGCTCCTCTTTTTTTCCCTCCCCGCTTCCAAATCTCATGACTCTCTGATAGACTGTAGATTGTTAATTATTTTCAGATCTCACACTGACCGCTGTCTCTCTTGCCCTCTGGTTTCTATTGTTCTTCCCCTCGCATGGGGGTGTGTTGTTATGTGCCATTGATTACAATCGGTGACCCCCACCCTCTCCACCTCTGCCCCCTTTCCTCTACAGTTTTGGTGTCTCTATTCACATTCCAGTCCCTGCCTTCCAGGAATGAGTTTTATCTCTTGCCTATATCTATGTACATACTCCTATCTAGTCCAGATAGGGAAGTAGCAATGGGGGTCATCATAGTGGGGTCACTATGAGAGGAGTGAGAGGACTCTTCAAGGGGTCAGAGGTACAATGCATGAACCATTAGTGCTGCACTGTACTCTGACTCATCTTCTTCCTGAGACCCCTCTGTAGGGGAATGTTCCATTGTTCATAGATGGGCTTTGGGTCTCCCTTCCTTCCCCTCTCCATTTTTTTTTGTTTGCTGTTGTTGTGAATCTTCTGATGTCCATTGCCCAGTCTCAATGACACCTCACAATCATGCTGGCTGGTGTGTTTCCTCTATGTGGGCTTCTTGGTTTGCTGTTGGATAGCCGCTTATTTAACTTCAAGCCTTTAAGGCCTCAGACACTCTATCTTTTAGTAGCCAGACACCATCCTCTGTCTTCACCACATCTGTTGATGCACCCATTTTGTCTTCAGGGATGGTGTCGGGGTAGTGGTGGTGAGCATCACAGAATGCCAATCTTTAGACAAAGTGTCCTTGTATTAAGGGAAGGTATGAGCCAAGGTCCGAGGCAGCCTCAGTAAATTGCCTTATAAATATATGTACATAGGTCAATACCTCTATTTTATGGATTAATGTATTTATATAAGTGGATACCTCTGTGAATCTATCTATGCCTTTGCTTCCCAGAGCTTGCCTGTTTCTTTTTGCCTCCTCCTGCCCTGCCATCACTTTCTCCCTTCTCCCATTTAGTGCTTTCTCTCCACCAGCGTGGTGTTGCTCTAACACTCACAGGATAGCTACTCTCTCGTAGATACTGGTTCCGCTTCCCTAGGTGTTGCC
Organism: Nesogale talazaci; assembly: GCA_004026705.1. Classification (NCBI taxonomy): domain Eukaryota; kingdom Metazoa; phylum Chordata; class Mammalia; order Afrosoricida; family Tenrecidae; genus Nesogale; species Nesogale talazaci. The sequence continues at coordinate 25,155 of PVJH01003526.1, forward strand.
CTGTCCATGATGCCGTCCGCTCACCACCTCCTTCTCGCCACCTTCTTATCCCTCTACCTTCTGAGGCCACTGGCCCCATGGGAAATGATATATTTTAAAAAGCAGTGTGCTAGACACCAGAAAGGTATGAATTTGATCCCTTCAGTAGGAGACTTTCCTAAATTAGACCTTATACCTTATTTTTTACCTATTTAGAAATGGATAAATGTATTAAATATTACATACATGTATTGCCTATATAAGTAGGCCTAAATGATTGTAAATATAAAGCTTTCTTTTTAGTATAATAGGTTACATTAGGTTGTCCCTGAGGAAATATTATAAATGACTCTTGGCATTTCTTGGTATCTTAAGAATTTCTACCCCCTTTCTCTGTGCCCTCTCAGTCAAGTCAAAATTTGTTGGCCATCTACTCCCTTGAGCTTGTAAGATAATATACAAAACATTTAAAAAATACTAGTTGGAAAGAGCCCATCCTTTGGAGACTATGAAATGACTTTCTAATGGTTGGACATCCTGAAAAGGACTTTTAGTGGGGCTATTTCTGTAGCTGTTGACATCATTATGATTTAGGCCTCAGAGTATCAGTTCAAAGGATCACTCAGCAAATATTCCATACTTGCCATCTCTACTCACATCAGTTAGACACAAGTTGGAACCAATATAATGGAAACCGTTTGGGGTTGTTACACTGTTTTCCCTTCAAATAGCCAGTCTCTGTCTATCAAGACTTGCCTTTGAAACACAAATCTGGTCTAAGTAATTCGCACTTCTTATATTTCTTATCAACTCATTAACATTCACATTCACATTAACATTCACTCATTAACATTAACAATTAACAATTGTCACTTAAAAGCTCTATTTTCCTTTTGATGTCAGTGAGTTTTATGTGCTTTCTCAGTACCTTTGGGGATATTATAAATCTTTATAAATTTGATTGATAAGCATTACACTTTTTCTGGATTTTATTACCATTGGATGGTGTAAGCTGTAGCTAAAAGTAATAATATGTAATATACTAATTAGGGCTCCCTGGGGGATAGGGTGGAGAAGGGAGGGGATATAGGGGCGCTGACATTAAGGAGTTCAAGAAGAAAGAAAATATATTGAAACTGATGTGCTAGCATTTGTATAATTAGGCTTGATTTGATTGAAATATGAAATGTTACAACGTCTGTAAGGACTCCCAATAAAATTAAAAAAACAAGCATCTTTCTTTTCTCTCTCTCTTTGTTTCCCCCCAGGTGATGAGTCACTTCCATGGCTTCATTTATGAATCCAAATGTTTATCTTCAAACTAGACCTCTCTGAAATGTAGATATATACACAACTATCAACATGTTTCCTCTAATTAACTAGTTCTAATTACCTTCTCATAATTTTCACTTTTGATTGATACAATCATTTTGATACAGGCATTCATTCTTTTGCTTATGATCATAGAACCATGACCATGACCCCCTTTTTTCTCAACATTCCATGAAGTTACCAAGTTCTGTTAAGAATCTTCCATAACGGATCTGCAATCTGTCCATTTGCTGCTTCCTTAACCCAAGCTACAGATAGCCTGGTTTCCTTCAGGAGTTTTAAATGACAACTCTTTATGATATTTTTCATTTCTAGTATATTATCAAATACTTTTTAGAATAATTTGAAACAAACAAGACAAATTTAATCCCATCCCTGCCAATTAAAATTCTTTGTTAGCTCTCACAGCTCTTAGATTAAAATTCTCCAGCATTTAGGATAAAATCAAGAATTTTTAATAGGATTCTAATGCTCTATTCATTGACGATTTCACAGATATCATGTTTTTTTATAAAATATTTTAATTTGTACCATCAAATTGATCTTATTTTTGTTGTTGCTGTTTGATTGATTTCTCTAAGTTCTTTGTACCTCAATGATTTATGCTTTACCCATGCATTTAGTCATTTGACCTTAACTAGAGATTGTCTTTTATTAGACTTAATTTATGTATAACTTCCTCAGGGATATTTCCATGTCCACTCACAGCAATGTAAAGGTATGGTGTTTTACCTATACTATAAAGTATAGCTAGTAAATATTTAGCTCTACTTCTTATTGAACATATTAAATAGAATATTGTAATTGATTTAATTACTGTTTTCACAGCAGAATTTTGTTTCCTAATCTAATTGTGAAAACAATCCCAAAGTTCTAAATTTCAAGCCTGGTTAAATAAATTCTGTCACATTTGTGGCATGCTTTTTCAATTGAATGAAATTAAAAACAAACACTTAAAACACACCAAGATATTATGATGGCAAATTTACAAAATAAGCTTATGAAAAAAACAACACAGATACATTTAAATGAATTGTAGTTGTATAGAAGAGATTATAGAAGAGCACTTCATCTTTGTTAAAAAACCTTAAATATTTTAAATTATTTTTACTTTTAGATTTATTTGTGTTTATTTAGTTTTTGACTATTATATGTTTTAAGATGTCACATTTTCAGACTTTATAACTCCCATAACAGAAAGGGAAGTTTTAATACTGTGGATTGTAATCAGCATCTTCTACCAAAATTCATTGGTGTCCCAAGTCAATCACCCTAGAGTCCAGTGCAGATTCTCATAAGAAGATGAAGAGAAACATGGGCAAAAGGGGGATATGTGTGTGTTCTGCATAATGAAAATGGAACAGGAAAACAGAAACTGTCCTTTAGAAATAGTGGAGCCCTGGTAGTGCTGTGATATTGGGCTAAGAACTGCAGAGTCAGAAGTTCAAATTCATCAGGTGCTCCATAAGAGAAAGAAGGATGAGCCTGCCTTCTCCTGTAAAGGTTATCAATCTTGGAAACTTGTATAGGTCTAGTATGAGTCAGAATCAATTTGATAGCAATGAGCCTTTTTTAAAATTGTTGTTTGTTTTGTTTTTGGTGGTGGAAGTTAGGAATTTTCACTAAGATTAAATCAGATTTTCTAAAGAATTTTGCATATGCCTATTTTTCCTTTATTAAATATTTTCACCATATTTTAAAAAATATCTGACAATTATATGAGACCATACAATGCAAAACCTCAGAATTGACATAATAAGGAAGGGAAAAAGGTGGATAATTGGAGAACAATAATAGAAGTGGACATGTGAGGGTGCTTGATGAGTATGCTTATTTATATATTGTGAAAAACGATGTATGAGCCCCTAATAAAATGATTGAAAAAAAAGATATAATATGAAAAACAGAACAGAATTCTCAGAACTTTTGTGCTTAATTTTATTTTGTGTTTTATTCTAAGTGTAAAATTACTTTCTTCTCAAATCAAGAATACTTGTATACTCCTTTATCAAGAGATTTCAAGTTTGTTCTGAGGCTTCAAGTCAAATAAATTACACAAGGAATAAAAAATAATATTTAGGAGATCAGAAATGAGAATTTTTTTTCATTTGTTTCCTAGATATTGATGACTCAGAGGCATTTTATTTGAATTAAATGCCACATTTGACATTCCCAGATAAACTGGGGGGTTATTTTTCCTGGTTTCCTCCTTTTAAGGATTGGAAACTTCTTGCTTAAATTTTAATATTAAACGATCATCATTGTTTAGCTTGAAGGAGTTATTGAAAACTATTTTTGATTTTTTGATATTATTTTTAAGATTTCTAAGAATGAGCAGGCTGCTTTCCTTCTCATTTTTGAGTTTGTCCTAGGGCTGATTTTCCCTTTGCAAACTCTATCTGCTTAGCGTATTAAGACAATTCCTCACAGCTCCTTGGAAAGGTGCCCCCTGAACCCCACCACTTCTCATTAGCAAGCGGAATTCTCAGGGAAGTTTTTGATCTGCTCTTTGTGAGGACAATTTCTTCTGGGTGGGTGTGAGACCTGACCCCTTTCAGGTGAGTTGATTCCTACTCAGCAATCCTATAGGACAAAGGAAAATTAGTCTCACCCCCCCCCCCTATTTCTTGATCTTTCCCCCACAGAGTGACCAATGGGCTCAAATAGGCAAGTTCTGTATTAGGAGCTGAGTGTTTGTGTCACATCGCACCTTGTAGTGAGCATGTCTTTCTCGGTTTTGGATACTGTCAAGTCAGTCCTGATGCATAGCCATCCCGTGAACAGCAGAATGAAACACTCTCCTGCCTTCCACCACTCTCATGATCTGTGCTAATCAATCCTATGTTCCAGTCCATTGTTGCAGCCAATCCATCTGTCTTTAAAAGACATTCTATTTCCCCACTGTCACATATAGATATATGCACCTATGTACATGCCTGTATTTAAACCCTATATACACCCTAGTAGGACAACAGATGAGCATTGGACCTCCACTTAAGTACTTCCTCAGTGCAAGAACAGTTTGTTCTATTAAATTGGAATTCTATGATGCTCACTATCCCAACACAATCACTGAAGACAAATGTGTCCATAAGCAAAGGTGGTGAAGAAAGCTGATGGTGCTTCGATATCAAAAGATATAGCGTCTAGAGTCTTAAAGGCTTGAGCATACAAGTGGCCATCCAGTTCAGAAGCAACAAAGCCCACACAGAAGAAGCACACCAACCTGTGTGACCACAGCTGAAGGGATTGAAGGGATCTGGTGTCAGGCATCAAGGAACTAAAATTATATCATTATAAATGAGAGGGCGTGCAGATTGAGGACCTAAAGGCCATGAATAGGTGAAGCGACATCTTCTTAGAGAAGAGTTGCAGGAAGGAGGTTAAAGTCATTTAAAGTACATTGTAGTAACAATGAAATATGAAACTTTCCTCTAATTCTCAAATGCTTCCTCCCACCCACTATCATGATCCTAATTCTACCAATCCAGCCAGACCCAGGGATGTACACTGGAGTCAGAAACATGGGGAATTTAGGATAAATGTTTCCTCAGCACTAGTGGTGGGAGTGGTGATACTGGGAGGGTGGAGGGATGGTGGAGTAGAAAGGGGAAACGAATTTCAGGGATCTACATATAACTACCTCTCTGGGGCATGGAACAGGGAAGTGAGTGAAGGTACACATTGGACAGTGTACCATATAAAAAAAGTAATAACAATTTGTAAATTATTAAGGGTTAATGGGGGATGGGGGATGGGGAAAGAGAAATATAGGGAGCTGACACTGGGGACCTAAGTGGAAGGAGGATGTTTTGAGAGTTATTATGGCAACAAGTATGCAAACGTAGCCTGCATACTATTGATATACGTATGAATCACGATGGGAGTTTTATGAGTTCCCAGTAAAATATTTCATTAAAAAAAAAAAGGGAGGTGGGAAGAGGAGCTTATACCAAGGGCTCAAGTAGAAAATATTTGGAAATGAATATGGCAACATGTGTACAAAAATGCTTGATACAAATGATATATTGAATGCTATAAGAGCGGTAAGAGTTCCCAATAAAATCATTGAAAAAAAAAAAGGACATTCTACAAAGTCTCTTGAACACAGTTTATACTCATATGCCAGTTGAACATCAGATACCAAACCACAAATCAAGAAGTACAACTTTTTACATATTTAGTATATGCAAGAAAAGAGCACAATGCCCCTTGTGGTGCACATGGCCATTAGTTTCCATGACTTGTGCATCAGGGTGTCGTACTTGGGGCTGGGGCATTGCTGTGAGGCTGGAAATATGTCACTAGTATTTCAAATGCCAGTAGGGTCACCCAAAGTAAACAGGTTTCAGCAGAGCTTCCCATCTAAGAATAGACAATAGAGAAGGAATGAACTATCCACTTCAGACAAAGAAGCCTCTGAAAATCTCACACATAGCTTCAAATAATAGCCAGATATTGAAAGTCTAAGCAAAGGAAGCACAACATTGTTGGAGAGACTTCCAGCCCTTAGGTTTGAGAGCTCTCAAAAGGTGAATGAAGTGTCACGTCCACAATGGGGATCTGCACCTGGTAAAGCCAGTGGGAGTAGAGCTTTTAGAGTACCAGGGGTTCTTAAACTATGGCCCGCAGGCTACATGTGACCCACCAAGGACATTTATCCACCTGCCAGGTGTTTTTACCACCACTGCCTGCCCTACTTAACAGCTGACTCCTCCGGGTCCGCAGGAAATTTGTTCATAGTTTTGTTTAAACTATAGTCCAGCCCGCCAATGATCTGAGGGACAGCGAACTGGCTCACTGTTTAAAAAGTCTGAAGACCCCTGCTATAGACTCTTCATTTGGTGATGGGGCTTGGCTCAAGGCAAAGAGAAATAGCTGCAAAAGTCTTTTAGTGATTGGAACCTGGAATGCACAAAGTATAAATTTAGGAAAATTGGAACTGGCCAAACATGAAATGAATTGTAGGAAGATTGATATCCTAGGCATTAGTGAGCTGAAATAGAATGGCAGTGGACATTTTGAAACAGGAAATCTTATGATTTACTATGCCAAGAATGACATAAACAAGAAATGCATGGCGTTCACTGCCAGAAAGGATCTTGTGAAGTCCAACGGAAAGTACAGTGCACTTTCTAGGATAGGTTTATATCTGTCTGCCTTCAGAGGAACACAATCGATACAATTGTAATGCAAATGTATGCACAGATCACAAAAACTAGTGCCGAAGAGATTGAAAAAAACATATATCACTTTAGTGGGAAATTGATCAAACATTCAATCAAAATACATTAATAGTTATTGGCAATTGGAATGCAAAAGTTAGAATCAAGGAAGAAGGAGAAGTAGTTGGAAAATATGGGCTAGGAGATAGGAATAAAGATGGAGATACAAGATAGAATTTTGCAAAATTTATGATTGCTCATAGCAAATATCCTTTTCAACAACACAAAAGGTGACTATATGCAGAGACTTCTCCCAATGAAATACACAGAAATCAAATGGACTATATATTTTGGAAGGTATAATGGAGAATTTCAATATCAACAGCTAAAACAGTGGATTAGACCTTCAGTTGCTCATATATATGTTCAGGATAAAGTTGAAGAAAATTAAGGTAAATCCACATGTATCTCCTACTCCCACCACTGGAGAGCAATAATGCCCCCCCCCCAAAAGACACACATATATCAAAACAGGACCTCAAACCTATCCCACCTGCATTTGGGGAATATCTTATGAACAGAGTTAACACATCAAACACTAACGACAGAAGAGATGATGAGTTATAGGAGGCCATCAAAACCCATCATTCATGCAGAAAGCAAAAGGTCATACAAAGAGAGAAAAGATCAAAGTAGATGTCAGAAGAGACTCTGACACTTGCTTGTAATCCTAAAGAAGCTAAAGTAAATGGAGGGAAGGTTGAAGTCAAGGAGCCAAATAGAAAATTTCAAAGGGCAGCTCTAGAAGACAAAGTTAAATATTATAATGCAAGGATTCTGGAATTAGAAAAACAATAGAGAACACACACAGCATACATAGGTGAAAGAAAAAATTCAAGTCTCTGATTGCAATTTTGAGAGATTCTAAGATTGAATAATGAAGGAAACACCAAAGAAGATGGAAGGAACCCACAGTTGCTGTACTATAAAGAACTACTCTACAGTCCTCCACTTCAGACTGTGGCATATGAGCAAAAAGGAAGAAGGTAAACCTACATGAATGCACTAACCAAAAAGAAAGCTCCAGGAATTGATGGAATACCCATTGAAAGGTTTCAGAAAGCTAAAGAAGCACTGGAAGCACTCATTAATCTGTGCCAGGAAATTTGGCAGACAACTGGTTGGCCAACTGACAAGAAGATGTCTATATTTGTCCCATTTCAAAGAAAGGAGGGCCAGCATCATGTTCAAACTGTATAAAAGTAACTTTAACATCCCACATAATTAAAATTTTACTTACAATCATCCAGCAATGGCTACAGTAGCACATTGACAGAAAACTTGCCAAAGTTCAGACTGCAAGCAGAAGAGGACATGGTATTGTTGCAGATGTCAGATCGATCTTGGTTCAGAACAGAGTGTACCAGCAAAAGGTTTCATTTGCTATGCAATGGCATCCAACTGTGGGCCACAGTAAATTGTAAGCCATCTTAAAAATAATGGGATTTCCAGAACACTTCATAGTGCTAATGTGGAACTTGTACGTGGATCACGAGGCAGTTATGTGACCAGAACGAGGGAATGCTTCGTGGTTTAAAATCAGAAAAGGTGGGTATCCAGGTTATATCCTCTCACCATATTTATTCTGTATGAAGATGAAGGTGGCCTCGGAATCGGAGGGAGGCTTATTGCAGTCTCTGGTGTGCAGGTGACACAACTTTCCTTGCTTCACATGAGGAGGGATTGAAGCACTTGACGAAGACTAGGATTGCAGCCTTTGGCATGGGCAGCATCATGATAAATGGAGAGAAAAGTGGAAGGTGTCAAGGATTTTATCTTGCTTGGATCCACAATCAATCTCATACAGGCGGAGTCAATAGATCAAATAGTACATTACTTTGGGTTGTGTAAGACCTCGTTAGAGTATTGTGAAGGGAGAATATCACTTTGAAGATTAGAATGTGCCTCACCCAAGCCATATGATTTTCTGTTGCCTCACATACCTGTGAAAATTTGACATTGAATAAGAAAAACTGATGAATTTGAATTTGAATTGAATTTAAATTTGAGGGGGGCCTGGTAAAGAACTTTGAAAGTGCCAGGAATTGCTAAAAGGACAAACAGATGTGTACTGGCATCAATAAAGACAGTGTGCTCTGGAGGCAAGGATGTCAAGACTTCATCTTACATACTTGGGACAGGTTGTCAGGAGAAACTGGTCCTTGGAGAAGGGCAGGAGGGGGTGGGGGCAGGCTGTGAAAAAGAAGTAATCTAAGATATGGATTGACACAATGGCTGCATCAATGGGTGCAGGCAGAGGAAGAATTGTGAGGACGGGACAGGATAGTGTGGTGTTTTGTTTGTGCATAGGGTCAAGAGCGATAATAACAACAGCGATAATAATCACTAAAAGAAAATAACTGTCTGATGGTGGTGGTGATTGTGGTGATGGTGGTGGCGGCGGCACATGAGAGACTTTTAATACAATCGTTTGGCTTTTTAGCAGCTTATTTTCTTATAGCACTCGTTCAGCAGACTCACCAAGTACAAGGCCCACAAGGTATAACAACAATCCTGTATTAGGTTACAGTCCCCTGAGCTTATGGGCTCCTTATTGATGGTGCATTGGTTGAAGGGCTTGGCTGCCAACCAAATGGCCAGGCATTGTGAACCCATCAGCTGCTCCCCTCGAGAAAGATATGGCAATCTGCTTATACAGGTCTCAATCTGGGAGACCCTTCGGGGTTGTTTGACTCGCTCATACATGGTTACTATGAAGTGGAAATCCACTCTGGGGCAAGGGCATCTCTAAAACACTCCCGAGCTAACTTTTTCTCATACAGAGAGAAGCTGAGCTAGTCCATGATTATCAACAGCAGTGAGAATCCTGGATTTAGATTAGAAATTGGATTATAAACTGCCTCCAGGCAGGTAGAAAGCAGCTTTAATCACTCCGACCAGATGCTTCCATCCCAGAAGAATAACTGCTGAATAAGGGAGAGAAAGAAGTGCATTTCCCATGCTGGCTCCTGCTGTGTCTTATGAACCTCGATGTATGTACTTTCATCAGCCAGCTGTCTCGGGAGCTAAGAAGAGGGCCAGGAGAATTTGTTCACTTATTTGGCAGTGTTGGGCATGATAGGTCTAATTCTTAAAAAAAAAACAGCTTTAAAATATTTTCTATGAAAAACTGATATTTGTGAATTAAAGTGATAAATTCATGTTGACTTGTTTAGCATAAATATTTTTTAAGCATGGCAAAATTTGTCTTTGAAAACTGGACATATGTTTGTACACATATATTTTTAGAGAAAATTTGTGAATTTTTAGAGTTTCTCTGGTATACGATCAGAATACTAACAAAAATATCAGTTATCCAGATGTCCCAGTGTTTACTGAAAAATTCTGAGGGAGGGAGAAAAAAAGACTCTAAAGAGGAAAAGAACAATATAGGCAATTGGTATTTGTATAAGATATTAGTTTCATCTGCCCAAGACTTCAAGAGATTTCAAAGACTCCTTTGTCTGCATCTATATAAACATTTTGAAAACAAAAACTAGGATTATTGTGGAATTAAGAAAAAAGAATGGTTAAGTTTTTAAAAAAAATAACAAATAACAATTTTCCTTCAGGAAAATCAATAAATATATTTTCCAATTACAAAACAACAAATACTTAAGATTTGCCATTTCTGTTGACCCTTATACATACTATAAAATATTTTGGAAACATTTGGAAATGTTTGAAGAGCTTTTTATAAATTTTCCTTCTTTTATTTTGTTTCCCAATTTTTCTCTAGGTTGTGGTGGGAGCTAGATGAAGTCTCAATCACATTGGTAGTTTATGTTGACTACTTGCTAATCACACAATTGATTAAAATGAGTTGTCTGGGCATTCTGTTGCACTGAATTCTTACAGAATGTAGAATAGATCTTTCACTTCCTCTCTCAACACAGCTAGCTCACATTCTTGAATGTACAGCCCTCTTTCTCAATCTTCTCAACCTTTTCTAGCATTAGACAATGACACTGAGAAGTAGTGTTAGACTGTGATTTCAGGAAGCTTAGCCACTGAGGTTAAAATTCCTTTTTACACAATTTGAAGGAAAACTAAGCTGTCTATTTTTGTCTTTTATTCCTAATCTGTCCTTGAGTGGTTGTGTGGTATTATGAAAATACTCAGATTTTTCTGGGAACTTGGTTTTCTCCTACTAAGTCCAGTGCTGGATTACATTTCTTGTTTCAATCATTTACATTTTAAGCAGAGGAAGCCAAATAGGTATAATTGATAACATTAGGATATCTACCACTAAATGCTGGCCTAATGACAGAATCCAGTTTACTTTTCCACTTGTAATTTGGTAGCCTCTGAAGGACTTCTTAAAACTATGGTTTTAAAAGCATTGGACTGTGTATTCTTTAAGGCACCTACTGCTGTTACTACCTATCAGCATACATGTGGCTCCACCATCGGCTATCAAGAATGGTGTCATAGGAGAATATAAATATAGATCAATATCAATATCAATATCAATATATATATATCACTTTAATCATTAGAGAAGTAGTTCACCAGCCTTTCTTCCAGGATCTAAGAGGGTGTTTTAACTGCCATCCAGACCTCCCAAAGCACCTACAACTTCTAATACTCTGCTGTTACACTTGCTCTTTTGATAGGATTTGAGAATTTGGAACTCAAAAGGACTTTACTACTTATTTATGTCAATATCCTCAGTTTGAAGATATTAAAACAAAGGCTCAATCATATTAAGTTCCTAGAAAGTACTCTATCTCCCTGCCATGTATTGTTAAAGTAAGTTTAGCGGAGTTGATTTCCCAGAATGTCCGCACTGTGGCTGATGGAAAGGAAAAAGTAAATATCTCTAACTCCTGTCCCTGCATAAGCTGCCCAATGTTCCTCAGAAAGCTTCTAGGGAGGGAGGACCCTGTTGCGTCAAATATCTAGGAGGCAAATATGAGAAGTCTGATCAGGCCATGAAGAATCCTGAGAAAAGTAGATTCCTCGTGGGGTTTTCTGAGTTCTTTTTTATTTGTTGAGGGGAGAAAGGCTCTCTGGTTATGTAGTGGTTATGCATGGTTAAAGTCAACGTCTGCAGTTTGAAACCACCAACAGCTCCTGAAGAGAAAGACACAAAAAGTGACATTTTTTGAAATGAAGCGGGCCAGTTCTAGCATGTCCTGTAGTGACTATAAGTCATCAGTAAGTCTGGTTTGATTTCAGGGGACCAGGACTGCTTGGTTGGTTCAGTGGAGACTTGGAAAGATGACCCTCAAGGAGATGGATTCGCATGGTCGCTGCCATGGTGAGTTCAAACACAGGTGTGATAATGAGGGTGGTGCAGGGCCAGGCAGTGCTCTGCTCAGTCGTTCATAGGCTTGCTTGACTTGGTACAGGGGAAATCCGGACATGGATGCTAATCCAGTTGAGAAGACACTTCGAGAGGTGAGGCAGTCGAGTTCTGAATCAATTTTTCCCCAAAGAAATAACTGAAAATGGATTAATCCACTTGCGACCAACAAGTTTTACCCTAATCTTGCCTTTCTGCACAAACCATTAAGCAACAATTTCAAAGTACATAAGTTTAGACTTAAATGACCCAATTTAAATAAAAGACACAACATTACGAAACAGTTTTTTTTTTAAAATGAAATACTCTTATTGGGGATTCTTAGATCTCTTATAACAATCCAGACATTAACCCAGTATGTCAAGTACATTTGCACATAGACTGCTATCATCATTCTCTAAGCATTCTCCTCCCACTTAAGCCCGTTATCAGCGCCCCTTTTCTTCCCCCTCCCTGCCTTGCCCACCCTCCCTCACAAAGTATTGATAACTTATAGATTATTATTTTCATGTTTTACATCATCCTCCATCTCCCCTCCCCCACTTTCCCATTGTTTGTCCCCCCGAGAGGACGTTCTAGATTGGTCCTTGTGATCAGCTTTCCTCTCTCCCTCTGCCTTCCCCTAATCCTCCTGGCATGTCTACTTTTGTTGTTGCCCTTGTGGGGTTTCATTGATCCTGGATTCCCTGTGTTGTGGGCTCTTATCTGGAGCAGAGCGCATGCTCTGATCTAATTCAGTTTTGTTTTTTAGGCATCACTGCCCTGGGGGTGGGAGTAGGAGGCCCAGCCTTTGCTCCTGGGAGCCGGAATCGAACCTCCATGCCAGTGGGCCGCAGTCCCGCGCACAACCACTACGCCACCCGGGGCTCAGCCCCCTAATTCAATTTTTAAGGTTGAATTGAGGTCATGATTGTGGGGTGAAAGAAGCACCAAAGAACTAGAGGAAAGTTGTGTGTTTCATCGGTGCTACACTGCACCCTGACTGGCTCATCTCTTCCCTGTGACCCCTCTGTGAGTGGATGTTCAATTGTCTATAGATAGGCATTGGGTCGCCACTCCATGCCCACATTCCCACCCACTTCACATGGTATTTTGTTTTAACAACTACAGTGAGGCCCATACCTTGAGATGGATGAGGATCTGGATCTGTGGACAGGGATGTGGAGAAGAGGGATGGAGGGAGAGTCATTGTTTGGAAGGGGAATCCCTTTCCATAAAATCAACTGGTAGCTGCTTTTCAGGAGTTTTTTTCCCTTCTTTGCATTTTTTGTTAGCACATTTTTTCCCTCACCAAAAAAAGTCTTTCTTATGTGGTCTGCTGTTGGTGTTTACCTAACTATTACCTAAAAGGTTATACTACATTATCACCAACAATATCAATAACACAATTAATGTAGCTGGAGCATGATAATAACTTGGATACAAGCCAAAACTTCAAGGATACACATTCGAGGTCAATATGATCACCTGCACACAGGTACATTTTGACAGACAATCAAGGACATGTCTTTGATAAAGAATGTCTAGCCTGGAGTTTGTTTTGGTCTCTCTTCTTTGCTTTGCAGATTATATTTTTACTGCACCTCTTCTTTTAGATAATGCTGTTCCAAGAATGCTACTTATAAAATTTAAAAACTTCTGAGTAAATGCAACTAGGCACGTATTCCCAAATTTGAGTATGAATAAAAGGGTTGCATGCCAGAGCTAGCTGCAGCTCTCTGCTTAGGTTCATTCCGTGTGCTTCTCATTCTTCTGTGTCTCTGTTCATTTACAACAGTTCCTGAACATGATGATACTTTTAAAAAATTTTCTGAGAACCCATGCTTTTTAAACTATAAACAGTACAAAAAGCTATCAATATTTTGTTTACAAAATTATATTACAAAATAAAAATTATATTACAATTTACATATTATTATATGTAATTATATTACATAAATATACAAATTATATATAAACATTAAAAAATATAAATATATTAAAGTTATAATACAAATATATTATATTATAAACTTATATGAAAATTCTTGAAACATAGCCACAAAAGGTTTGAACAACTCATATTAACAGCGCCGACTAATGCCTAGTGACTGATACATGAACTGCTTTCGATTACAAAAATCACATGTGCTGGATAGAATTCTGATGCTCTGCTCAAGCTCCAGTGCAAAATTTTCTTTACGTCTTGTGTTGTATCTGATTATATCAAGTACTGATGCAGTTGAGTACCAGGGTACATTGATACCTACCAGCAACAGCAATAAGGGAGAAGTGGCTTTACTGGTACTCAGAACTTTCTGCTAGGAAATCTATTCTGAGGTGATCAATTAGCTAAATCAAACTTTGCTCACCTTTGGAACTTGGGTCACACCATAATGGAAATTATTACCGAGTTTTTAATATCAGAGCTTTTATTAAAAATATTCTATATCCATAAAAGGTACCTTCCCTTTAAGATGTTACTTTTAGCATGGCGCTATTGGTTTGGGAAGGACAAAATCTTGAGTTTTTACAGATTAAAAAGTGGCTTTGAGGACTTCTACCCTAAGGAATTACAAGGAAGGGTAGGATAACAGTGACAATTGGTGAACTTTCCTAGAACCTTATTGGATCTTTGAGAGTTTTGAAGCACTGCTTCTCTTGGAAGTTGTGTGTATGCATGATATCTGTACCTTAAACTAGAAGCAATAAAACCGAATTTCTAATCTCAGTCTCAATCTAGGCATACAGTGTGACCCCAGGCAAATCAATTAGCCATTTTGTCAGCTATTTATAAATCACATAAATATGGCACAATTTATTATTTATTAGACAAAGTAATTTTGTTAAATATATATATGTATGTATGTATATATGTATATGGAGAGAGAGAGAGAGAAATAATAGATTTTAGTACCATAGCCTAAGACATTGCATTAGAAAACTTGTATGCATAAAGAAAATTATAATTACTGGAAAAGATGGTGAATTTCACTTTTCAAGACTGCCAGTAAGAAGATTCTATTTCTCTTTCTGGAAGACATAAGAGCCAACAGAGGAGTTGGAGCAAAATGACTCCAGGGAGAAGCATACATTTTTAATGTACAGTACCTTCTGTGGTACTACTAATAAGCATGCACTATTTCACTGAACACTGACCACAAAATCTTAAAGATACTCTGATAAATACTGAGATTTTGAAGAAAAATAAATGTATTACATGTTCTGCCAGTGTTCTATGGCTATACTGTTTAGAATCAGACAAGGGAAAAGATGGATTAATTGTTCTCTCCTTTGGCCTATTATACTTATTCTCTACTTTGTCTCCTTAAGAAAAAAGATTTTGTCATCTTTAATCCTGCATCTTCACTTTATCTATCTAATCTCTATCATCTATCTATCTAACTATATAGTAGAACACATAGTTGAAATTTTGCCCTGTTTTATTAATTTATTTGTGGAGACAACCATTTTATAAGTTAGGGCTACAACTTATAGAAAGAGTATGTGGGTAGTCTTTATTAACTAATAATATAATTATAATGCAGGAAGAAGAAGCCCCTTTGGACTTTTTATATGCATTATTTTCTTAGGTAATTTTTTTTGAAGGACTGTCTTTATTGAGCTCAGACCAAGAGTCCATGGGTCTTCAGAACCTCTGTGAACTTGTTGATCTTTGTCTCCAAGTCCTTCTTGGCCTGTTTCCACAGCCTCTTGAGCTGCTGCTTCAGTGGATCTTGGGGGCAGCATGTTCCACACTCTGTGAGGACATTAATATTTCTGGCAACCTCTACAGAAACAAGTTGAAGTACTTGGCTTTCCTCCATAAGCGGATGAACACCAACCCCTCCCACGGCCCCTACTGACCCCTGGTGCACCAACACCACCTTGCTTGCTGCTGGGCCACAATGGCCCCCAGAAGGCCCAGGAGATGGCCATGGCCATTGAACCATCAGGACCTGCCCTCCGCCACCTTCCGCAGCAACCTGGGCGCTTCTTTTCCCATGAGTCATAAAGTGGCCAAATAATGCTCTTGCTGACTTACAGATGTATTGATTGCCAGAATAATACTTGGTTTTAAAATTCTCCTATATATCTTGAGAACTTAAGAGGTTTTGATATTTCCTAAAGGAAGAATTTATCATTGAAATCATAAAAGCCATACACTTCACTTGGACAGGAGGGCATGGGTAATATTCTAATGACAAATTCTATTTATTGAAGCTTTGTTAAAGGGCATTGTTTGCAAAATTAACTTAATCTTAACACAGTAAAGACCAACTATTTTAAAATCAAGAAGTTAAAAATCAAGCAACCAAATCAATTTGAAGGGGTGGTGGGCGGGGAGAAGGGGGCGGCGAGTAGTGGAGATACAAAACCCATCTGCAAGGTAACTCGTTATAGAGCAGATAAACTCGGGATCCGTCCGCCATGCGTTAACTGAGATTCCCTGATGCGGAAGGATTACCTCCATGCTACCAATGAGAAACAGAGGGACAGAAGCATTAAATGACTCTGGGTTTCATGCTTAGAATTATGGTTATGTCTTGTTCATTACTTGTAAGTTATGTATTTGATGAATAGGAGTGTGAAGACTAATCCAGAGAGAATATATCTTTTCTTACCTAGGCCAGAGAAAGAGCGTGGATTTTAAACTCCTTGGCAATGGAATAAAACTCGCCAAACCAGACTCACTGCCGTGGAGCCAATGCGGACTCACAGTGACGCCCTGCGCCTTTCCAGGACTGTCACCATTGGCTGCAGAGGAACGCCCAGTCTTTGCCACCCAGATCTAACGGTGGTGTCAAAGTGCTGACTGTGCAGCTCACAGCCCAACTTCTGATCACTGCACCACCACGAAACCTCTGACAATAGAATAATTCAATAAAATATTTACATGGCTGGACAAGTAACAGAGTCTCTGGGTGGCTGTTTTGTCTCAAGCAAGATTATCTGCTTTTCTGGCTCAGCCCCGCCCACCTCCCACCGCACTTTATCTACTTTTCCATCTATGTTCCAAAATTCATTGCATGCCCACGCAGAGCTTGCAGACAATTCTCACAACAATAGGGTTTATCGTGAAAGTTAATAGGTTACAATTCAATTGAGAAATGCTCGGGATATAGCTATTCTGTCAGGGCATGTTACCAAGTCCCTGTAGAACTGATAATAAAGACCCAACGGATACTTCTCTCCACCGTAAACCTCATCCTCAGGGAACTCGGCTGTGAGTTAGCAAACTCAGCTCTCTGAATTAAATGCTCAAAGATACCCCATGTGCGAAACCTGCCTCCTGGCCTCACACACTTCCATGTGACGCGCTCTGTGGCTTGGGATGTCCACTGCTCTGTCTCACGCTCTGGACCTTGTTCTGCTGCGGCTCCTGCTCTTTCATCACTTCTCTGATGGCACAATGTTTCCTAGATCTAGGAGGTTCACTGCACAGAGACATCAAGGGCTAGAGGATGCACAGATCCCACTGATAGGGAGAGTCCCCTTGCTACTTTGGAGAAGGCTCATTGAAGATGCAGTTGATTGCATGCACAATGAATCCAGGTCTCACTACTACCTCCTATCACCATCCTCCCATACTGTCTCTAAACCACCCCCATCAGGAAATGCTCTTTTGTTGGAAGGCACAGAGACTATGGCTAGAAGAACCACCTTTATTTGCTGTTCTGCAGAGCACAGTTAAGTGTTTAACTGTTCATTGAAAGATTATTGACCTCCCATCCATCCGGAGTTACCTAGGAAAAAAGCTTGGCAATTTGCTGCAGAAAGATCACAGCCTTGAAATGCACATAGGATGGTCTGGAGCCAACATCAAGTTGAATGGTAGTTCCAGCAGCAACAAGAACAAGAACAGGCACATAGCCACAGTGAGAGAAGCAGGTGAGGTGAGGATGCTGGCACAGCCAGTTATTATCATAGTAAATGAGATCTGATATGAAAAGAAGTTGCAGATCCGATTTTATTATGAAATATGCAAAGTTGAAGGTGCTTTGGTGGCATGGTGGTTTATACGCTAGACGGTTACCTGTAAGGTCGGCAGTTAGAAATCACCAAGGTGAGGCTTTCTACCCCTGTGTGTTAGTCCGGGTAGACTAGAGGAACAAATTACATAGACATGCATATAGATATAAGGAAAAGAGTTATATACAAGAGGAATAGGATATTAAGCCCAGTCCAGTTCAAAGTCATAAGTCCGATATTAACCCATATGCCCCAAATCAGTCTATAGTCTCCTTCCGACTCATGAAGTCACAGGTCAGTGGGTGCAGAATCCCGGCGGTGGCAGGGGTCTCCCCATGGCTCCTCGCTTCCAGGACTCAGGGTCCATCAACAGCAGAAGCAACTCATCACTGGCAGAGGTCTCCATGGCCGGCCCAGTTTCAGAGGTCTGGCTCCATCAGGGCAAAGCTGTGTGGTCTCTCTGTTGGCTCCTCCGATGTTGCCATCTTGTCTTGTGCATAATTCCTTGTCTCCTGAGAAATAACTCCCAACAACTGGGTAAGATGGTTTCTCATCTTCATGAGGGAAATATCGCAAGATTGCCCAGGAGTCTCAGGAGAAAGCCATGCCCACATAGAGGTCTCATTGGCTACTCAATGGCTATCTCCAAATTAACAGGATAGACTCCACCCCTACATTTCAATTATAAAATTAACATAAACACATCACTGCCACACCCTGTAAAGCTTTCTGCTCTCAGGAAGCCACAGGGGCAATTCTAAACTTTCTTATGTCAGTACTGTGAGTCATAACTGAATTACTAAAGAAGGATCCATGAAGAAGAATTTGAATTAGGGTCACCTCCTAGAGGAGAATTTTCCTCCTTTCAATTACTTTCTAGTTTACCAAGAAAAATGCCCTTTATCAAGTAATATTCTCTCCTGATAACATGCCCAATGAATGTGTTGAGGTATTGCAATTTTCTATAAATTTTAAGCATTGGTCCTTTGTCTAATTTGCCATGGTGAATCTCCCCCATCAGTCTGTGGGTTCCCTTTTTATTATTTTGGTGGAATCTTTTGATGTATTTAAGTGTCTTATTTTCAGGAAGTTCCAGGAAGTCATGAGGATGAAGTTTCCATACAAATATACAACATTTGCCTTAAATAAAAATGAACAACTTTGATTGTATAAACTTCTCTCTGCTATTCTTTTATTTACTCTTCAGAGAATTTCAAGTTTCTTTATGTTTGGCTTTGGGTGATAAATGATGAGATAAAAGAAACATTCTCACTACTATTTATTTTCACTTCTCTACATAAAAGATATTGTGTTTATGGACAGTCTTTATTTTTTGAATCAATTATTATCTGTGCCATATTACCTTTTTAATGTTTGTTTTCGAGAGACTGTAGAAATTATAAGTTACTATGTGAGTGTTTTTAACAGAGAGATGTAACTTTTGGGTCTAATGAAGATGATATGGAATTGAATTTGCAAGACAGTTATAGCATTGCAAAGATAAAGTTTATGGGATTTTTTTTTTGGTGACGTCACTGCCCAAGTTTATGGTATTTTATAATAGTGTCCTATATGATCCTTGACCCTAACTACCACATATTATGGTGGAAATTATAGCTGTAGCTAAGAAACAAGCAATTTCAAACTTGATAGGAATAAAATGGCACGGTGGCTACTGTGCTCGACTGTGTGATTAAATAGACTGTGTAGAGAGTCACGCGCATGCTAATCAGTGCATTCTCACTTGAAGCGCCTTCAAAGGTTCTAAATGTCTATTTAGTTATAACAGAGAAAGTAATTATTTCATTTCTTTTTTGGAAAAGAATCAAAAGGAGACTCCTCTGCCAACTTTAACACACATGAATCTCTGTGACACATGTGTAACCCTCAGACTTTTAAGAAACACAGACAAAAGAAACTGGGTTCAGGGAACACGAC
Organism: Nesogale talazaci; assembly: GCA_004026705.1. NCBI lineage: Eukaryota > Metazoa > Chordata > Mammalia > Afrosoricida > Tenrecidae > Nesogale > Nesogale talazaci. The sequence continues at coordinate 44,889 of PVJH01003526.1, forward strand.
AAAAAGATGAAATACACCAGCCAATTCATGATGAGATTTTGTTCGGGATGTTCAGGACCTTCTCTAAGGATGTCCACGGCAGCACACCATCTCAGAGACAGGACGGGGAGGGGCTCACTTGTTGTGAAGGCGGAGGTGAGCTGTTCTGCCCCATGGGGACCTTGTATACGTAGAGCAGAGCTAACACTGGCAGATTCAGCACCAGCTCCACGATCATTGGCATGTTGAAGTTCATGCTTGTGGCCCGTGTAAAAGTGCCTTGTAAGTTTAGACACTACATATCAGACACTTTTGTTGCCATTCGCCAGGTTTTGATTGGATGATTTTCAGAAGTAGACCATCAGATCTTTTTTCGTAGTCTGCCTTAGTCTGTAAGCTCTGTCGAAACCATCCCACCTTGGAGTCCCTGATATGGGAAACACTGGTATCATATCTTCCAGCATCATAACAATTTGCAAGCTACTACAGGATGGCATACTGGTACACAGACAGCAGTGTGGTTTTACCGCAGTAAAAAAATATTCATTATTTTTTATGGAAATTTCAAGGAAGACTGGGTCTAGGTCTTCTCTCAGAACATGTAAGGTCAGGGCATTAATCTGTCAGTTTTCACAGCTCAAAAGTATGGAAATATATTTTGACGTCATTGTTTTCTGGGAATAGTGGCTCAGGCCATTTTCAAAATAATCATATGAATTAATTTGCTCAAACAAAAACTTCTTAATGGACACTCTGAAATTTGATTTTTCAATATATACTTTAAAGTTTAAATAAACTTTGATAAAGTTTGAGATACAGTTAAATTCTATTCCAGGTAATAATATACTTTGGATTTCAAATTTCTCATGTAATCTTGTTTGGAATGATAAATAGTATGTTCAAAGTGAGTAGAGTTATTAAAGTCTGTTTAGCTGTTTTTAGTCTTCAGACTGTATGCAGGCTTCACAATAATCTTAATGAAACCAAAATTTAAGGAATTTCAAAGAATTGAATGTGGAGATTTTCTTTGGCTGTGCCATGAATCCTATGTATTTATGTGACTGAGCTGTCATCATGTATGTCTTATGTTTGAGACTGTAGATATACCTTTTGCTTTATTCACAGAGATTTAGACACTGTGGGAGAGGGAAACCCACAAACCAGAATTCTACCCCTGAAAAGTTATGTATTTAATTTTTTTTTTTACAAAACAAGCTTATCACCTTCAAAGTACTCTCCTTCAAACCTAATATATTTGTTAAGTCTGTGATTCCATTCTTGGAAATATTTTACAAGCTCATCTGTTTGGGAGGCTGAGAGCAAGCACCTCCCTTGTTTTTTTTCACCCCTTCAACATTGTCAAATTGGTCTCCTTTCAGGTTCCTCTGCATTCACAGAAACAAAAGGAAGTCTCATAGAGTAAGATCAGGTGAGTAAGATGTGTGGGGCAAGAGAGGCATGCAAGTATTTTTTGCCAAAAACTGGTGCACTGAGAATATGTGTGAGTAGGAGTAGTGGCAATACCAGTACATGCCTGCCACAAATCAGGGTTTTTTTTTTTCTTTGCACAATGTTGTGCAATGTTTTCAGAACCTAGATAAAACAGAAAGCTGATTGATAGTCTGACCTGGTAGAACAAACCCCAAATGTATTATGATGACATTTTTGTCCATTTGGGACGTTGATAGATGTCCAGAATGAGGTTTTTCATCAATGAGGTCATTTCATCTTTTTTGAAATGAGAGAATCACTCATGCACTTGAGTTTTTCCCATAGCGCTGTCCGTGTAAGCTGTGTTCAACGTCACAACAGTTTCTATCTCTATGATACTTTTCCTGAGCAGCAAACAAAATTTTATAGCTGTGTGCCATTCTCTTAAACTGACCATCACCAAAAAATGTGGTTCAAGCAAAACTGCTTTTATGAAAAAAATAACTGTGACCAGAGAGAACCTTCCCAGGTGACACCACTGGGTAGACTAACTCAGTTGAGTCGTTTCATCTTCCTACTGGGAAAATACCACTAGAAAAACCCCACCCAGCTTTTTTTTTTGGTACCCTCTTGTATGGTTTTTTAAATTGCCTTCTCTAAGAGCAAACAAACCTCTGACTTTTTCAGATATAGAGGTATAGGAGAATTATAATCAGAAAGAATAAAGCATACTTTAAAGTACAATTTTTTGACTTCTCTTTTTATCTTCTAATTCTTCCCACACTGAAAATTTTATCATTCATGTTTCAACCCAAAGAGCACTTCCTCAGAAATGGTTATCTTTGTCCACCGACTTAAATATTGTTTCATTTCTTTGTTCATGATTTTATAACAAATTCCAAATTTTATTCATGTAAAGGAATTATCAAATCTGAAATATTGATTCATTTTGTTTATACCTTGTCAGTACTCACTGCACTATAAGATCCATGAGGAGGAATCTAATTTATCTTTTACATACCATGTGTTTTTGAATAGATGAGTGAAGAAAGGGTCTGGAATGACTTAGTCATTTCTCCAACTAAAGAAACTGAGTTAACATCTTTCAGATTTTTTGGATAATTCTCTTTCAATCTTTCTATTAGGAACTCTTGTGGTACAGTGGATGTTAAATAAAAGGCCAGCAATGCCAACCAGCCAGTTACTCTGTGATAGCACTTTGAAGCTCTCTTCTGTCAAGATGTACAGCCTCAGAAACCTCAAAGGGCTGTTCCATTCTGTTCTGCAAGGGTGGTAGAATCATAGTTAACTCCGTGGAATTGAGTGTGGTTTTGTGCTCTTTCTGAGATAAAATTTACTGATCCACTTTTTGGTATGTATGTGTTGAGAAAGATGTAGTCAGTCAAAAACATAGCTTTTTAGGGAAGATCTAAATACTATATTCACAACTGCCTAGAACATTATTTAAAACACATGCATATACATTTATTTTTGAAGGAAAGACCTAAATCTGAAATGAATTAAAAAAAAGAATATTTTAGACCTCGCAAGGATGATTTATGAGACTGTTAGATCCCACTAGCACACAGAAGAATTGAGTCACTAGATGACTCTCTTGGAACTTGGGTGGCAAAATACAGAAGAGTTTAGTGGAAAATTCATTATAACATGAAAGAGAATGGTAGAACATCACTAAGCCACATATACAAACACTCTTTTAAAACTCATGTAAAACCACAGAGTTCTTAGCCCTCTATTCATTCTGTTGTTGCTAAATTGATAGTGAACATGAAGATTCCTACTGAAACTGGCCATCATGTTTGGCATAAAGGAAAATGAAAGAGACTAAGTACAGTTTCTGGAATAAATGCTATCATGTCCATGTTGAATGCACTTATCAAATAGTGTTCAACTTGCAGAGCATTCCCATTGCTTTCATACTTCATGAAATAAGGAGGGCTCCTTTAAATCTAGCATAAAGGAGAGGAAAAGTAGAGAAAAGAAGGAAATAAGGTTTAACATCATCATGATGCTATCTGAAATGAGTCAAACGAATAATAGACATTCTCTGAGTGAATAATCCTTCATGTGTAAAATTTAGACACTAAGTTGCCTTTTTGAGAAGTCCTGGGGTAGTGATTGCAAGTTGGGCTGATCACTCTGAGAGCTTTCCACTGTCCTAAAGGATTACAGTCTTGGAAACCCACGCAGGTTATCATGAGTCAGAACTGGCTGATGACAGGAAGTCTGTTTTGTCTGTTTGTTTTAGTATATTGAAGACATTCTTCTTTTCTGAAAAATTGCCACAAAAATTCAAAGCCTTATTTCAGCGGAAGACTTCTAAGGAGATTTTTTCTTTTCTGATTATTCCTAGGAAAGGACTTGAAAAGGAGATGTTGGGAAAGAGATGTGATTTCAAAAACCAGTTCTCTTCTTCCCACTGGTGGTTTGTGAAAGGGGTGTTTAAGGGAAGGGATATAAATCTTGGATGTAACAAATCTGATCCCAGTCATGATTATTAAAGCATTATTTATTATTTCTTTATTCCATAGAAACCTATGCACTTTAGGGAATATATTTGTAGTACCGATTGCTGAGTGCTACAGATGACTCGTAGTCCTGGTGGTGTCGTCCTTTATGTGTTGGGCTATGATTTCCATGTTTGGCAGTTCTAAACCAATAGCAGCTCCGGGGGAAAATTATGGGGTTTTCTATATCTGCAGGCAGGTACAGCCTTAGAAACCCATTAAGGGGGTGGGGATGGGGCATTGCTATGAGTCAGCATTGACTGATGGCAGATAATTTTTTTGGTTTTATTAGCTCATAGGAGGCTTGGTGTTGTGGTAGTCAAATGCATAGTTGCAACTAGTAATTTGACACTTTGAGTCCACCCATTGGTCTGGGGCGGGGTGGGGTGCGAAGACATGATGATTGGCAAACACAAATATGAAAACCTAAGAAACCCAAGCTAGCAGTTCCATTGTGTTGAATGCGATGGCTATGAGTTGGAACAACAATTCTCCTAAAGGTTGAAGGTTTGGATCACTCAGGAGTAGTGTGGCAGATAGGCATGGTGATCTGCTTCCAGTCGATTCATATCGCATGAAAAAAAATCCTAAAAGGAAATTTTACTCTCTATCTCATCAGGTAGTCATGAATTAGAATTGATTACATGGCAGTGGGGATGTGGACAAAAAGTGGCATAACCAGGATTACTGTGCTAGTCCAGGTAGACTAGAGGAACAAATTTCATAGACACGCATATAGATGTAAGGAAAAGGTTTATATGTAAGAGAAATAGGACATTAAGAAGGCATCCCAATCCAGTCCAGCACAAAGTCATAAGTCTGATATTAATCCATATGCCCGATATCAGTCTATTAAGTCTCCTTCCGACTCATGAAGTCACAGGTCAGTAGGTGCAGAGTCCTGGTGCTGGCAGGACTCTCCCCATGGCTCCTCACTTCGAGGGCTCAGGGTCCATCAACAGCAGAAGTAACTCGTCACTGGCAGAGGTCTCCATGTGGCCGCCCCAGCTTCAGAGGTCTGGCTCCATCAGGGCAAATTCATGTGGTCTCTCCGCCAGCTCCTCCAGTTTCTCAGATGCTGCCATATTGTCTTTTCCATCATTAATTGTCTCTGAGACTAACTCCCAACAATTGTGGAAGATAGTTTCTCATCTTCATGAGGGAAATATCGCGAGATTGCCCAGAAGTCTCAGGAGAAAGTCATGCCCACATAGAGGCCTCATTGGCTACTCAATGACTGTCTCCAGATTACCAGGCTAGACTCCACCAATACATTTCAATCATAAAATTAACATAAGCACATGACTGCCACAATTACTAATCCATATTACATCAAAGAGGGTACTTCTGGTATGTTCTGCATTTCAATATTTCTCCAATAGTAACATTCTAGTTTGAGTTTTGGACTTTTTTTTCTTTCAGAAATTCTGTGTACATTCTGTTGGCTTTTTCCACTCTAGCTCTTTGTATATCCCACTATAATTCCTAATTTTATCTTCTTACACTGCTCTTTGAAATCTTTGGTCTGGCTCTTTTACTTCTTCCTCACTTCCATTTGCTTTACATGGACAAGCGAGTTTCAGATTCTATTCTGACATCTACTTTGGTCTTTTCTCTCCTGTCTCCTTAATGACATTTTTTGTTTCTGCATGTATGGGGTCCTTTATGTTACCCCACAACTCTACTGGTCTTCATTCATTAGCACTGAATGCATCAAATCTAATCTTGATATGGTCTCTAAATTCAAGTAGCATACATTTAAGCTTATACTTTGGCTGTAGTAGATGTATATTTAAATTTTGTTCGTGCTACCACTTGAATTTAATATTATTACTTTCCTTATTTGAACAGTATGAAGACTTTAAATAAGGAGTTCTGGCAGTGTTGTAAGCAGGGCATTAGGCTCCCAACCACAAGAACAGTAGTTCAAATGCACCACATGCTCTGAAGAAAATAAAGAAAATAAGCCTGTTTACCTATCCTTCATAGGGGGTGATGAATTGAAATTTACTTGAGGGAAGAGCATAAAGCTGTCTGTAATTTTTTTTTCAAGTATTGAAATAGATAACTGATCATCTAGAAGATGGGTGAAAGCAAGCTTCCTAGAAGAATCAAAATTGATTGCAGGCAGATTCTATGCACACAACATCAAAAGCTCATTTCCACTCAATCATTTTCTTCAGGAATCATCTTAATGCAAAGAAAGGATTTTGTTAATGAAACATGTATTCATTACCTTTAATGCAAGAGCATATGGCACACACTCAGGATGGGGTCTGAGATGCCAAATTAGTCATAGACTGAGTGTTGCTTTTTAATTAAGTGAGGTCTTATAAAATCTGTCTTTCCTGGGTCTTCAGTAAGTGGCATCATATAGTATTAGGACTTCCTCACTTTAGAAAATTTATTTACATATTACATTGGCCTACTTTTCAATGTTTCCATAAATGAGTAACAAGACATGCCCTGAGTTTTGAAAATGAGTCATAAATTTCTCATAGAATGCACCTAGAAAAATTTTTAGAAAGGTCAGAATACTCTTTCTCTAACCTCCTTGCCACTTATAGTGGTCACCTGGTCTCATATGCCTAAACTAAATCATAGCCAAACTCATTAGTATGCACATCCATCTCTATGTGTCGGACCTATCTAATCAATAATCCTCTACTATGCTGTTAGAAGGGGGGTAGGAAAAATCATATCTACTGATAAGGACAATGATTCACTTTTCATTTAATCATAAAAAAAGAGCTAACATCTTCCTTAATGGATATTTATCATAATGTTCTCTAAAGTCTGGATTAAGAAATTTAAAAATTGGGGCTATATTCAGAGTCAGGAAGTCTTTACTTCATGTTTGGTCCTTATTGTAAAAGTGCAAATATGTATTTGTTCGTTTAGGCCTATTAATAATTTATAATCCATATAAATTACTCTGGCCAAGTGTACATTTTGCTCTATAGCTGGTGAGAATAGAAGGGTTAGACATTTTGCTGCCGGGGGAGAGGGGGCAATTTGGAATCTTTGTAGGGAGTGTGTGCCCTGTCACAATGGAAGCTCCATGACAGTCCTTAGGCAGAAGGAATCCTGTCAGTGCAGTGGTTACGTGGTGGGTTGCAATCTACATAGTTGTCCCCTGGAAGCCACCTGCAGGTCTGTAGAAGAAAGGTTGAGTTTTCTACTCCCCTTGACTTAAGGGTAGTGAATTTGACATCGTTTTGGCAAGGCAGCAAGAATGCAGTGAATGTTTGGGTGGCAGAGGTGGGAGGAGAGTGGCGTACTGGTTAAGGGTGGGACTGCGGCCACAGGCTAGCCGGTTCAAATCCAGCAGCAGCTCTCCAGGAACATGACTGGGCCTCCCACTTGCAGCAGAGGGCAGTGCCAAAAACCAAAAAAAAAAAAAAAAAAAGAAAAGAACAGAGAGAAAGAGAGAGAGAGAGAAAAGTTAGGAGAGAGATAGAACAAACCTTTCTAAATCTTGTTCCTAATCCCCAGCAACATAAAGAATAATAATATAATACTCCATAACATAATAAAATATAATCAATAATAACAGTCTAGTTTCAATCTATTTTCTTTTTTTAAAATGATTTTTTAAACTGTCATTCTTTTATTTCTTTTTCTTGGGGGGCGCGCATCACTGCCTCTGGTGGTCGTGGGCGCTACCCAGTGTCGCTCCTGAGAGCCACCGCTGGATTTGAACCGCTAAGCCCGCGGGCTGCAGTTCTGCATGCAACCACTTACACCACCGGGGCTCAGCCCTCAATCCGTCATTTTCTTCTTTTCTCTTTGATTGTTCAGAATAGGGAATCTCAGAGCAAACAGATATGTGAGCAGTTGCTTTCCAAATGAGTCTAGGAATAAATGGATCCAGTTTTAATGAAATTTGAAATGTACCTGCTTCTAGGAATGTCCTCAAGAATCAGGGATAAAGAGATAAAAGACCAGGAAATGATGGCTCCAAAGTTGGAAATTGTCCAAAAACCAGGTCACACTCTGGGTTTATATGCCTCTCAAAGCAGAATTCTTAGCTGGTAGTTTGCACTCATCTTAAAGGCCCTTGTTAATGATCTGTAATTGTTTTATAGCTCCTCTGTCAAGTGTGAAGTGCGGTAGCTGACTTGTCGGCAGGGCATGAAGCATGGTGACGGTTCACTTCCAGTGTTGTTAGAGTGGCATTGGGCCTTCCTGTTTACATTTCCGCTTGCTTGGCAGTAATAATTTATTTGCTGTATCCATAAAACTTATCTCTAGCTTCATGGATTCAGGTTTACTCAGAGACGCGTGTTGGAAAAATGCTTGAAGAGCAGGGTATTTTCTTCTCTGGGCTGCTGCATGAGCATGCATTCTTTCAAGTTATCTTTCTATCACATAACAAAATACTTTCAGATCTCAGAAGAAAAGTGTCAAAAGCTTTGCTTAAATTTATATAATTGAGGTATCTATCTGCTTTATTTTGTTATTGTTAGGTTTGTTTTTAAAATATTTTTCTGAAAATGAAATCCAGGGTCGGAAAATTATTTATAGAGACAGTAGCTGGATTAATGGTTTCTTAGGGGGTGTGGCAGGGGAAGAAGGGGGAAAATAGAGAACTAGGAACAATGAGTACACAAATGAAGAAAATGTTCTAAAACTGATGTGGTAGTAATTGTGCAACTCTTCTTGATTGATTGAACTATTGGATACATAATACATTATAATATATACATATAATACATTATATGTGAATTATATGGCAATAAAACAGTTAAAAGATCAGGGATCTAGGGGTCAAGTAGAAAACATGTGGAAATGAAAATGGCAACTTGTGTACATATATGTTTGATACAAATGATGTATGGAATATTATAAGAGCTGTAAGAGCCCCCAATAAAATCTTTGGGGGGAAAAAAGAAGAAGAGGAATTATATAAGCCCCCAATAAAATGATTAAATAAACCTTAAGTGGACATGTAGACTGATAAAAGTGTGTATACTTCTTGAAAAAATTTAATTAATTTACATTTACATTTAATGAATATTCATGCCTTTATGTCATACCTGTTGTCAACTGTGGAGCCTTGGTTGTGTAGTGATCATGCAGTGGGCTGAGAGCTGCATGGTCCTCAGTTCAAAATCACCAGGGGCTCCTCAGGAGAACGACTGTATGCTCTACTCCCACGAGCACTTCCTGTCCGAAAGCTGCCAAGGGTGGCTGTGAGTCAGCTCTGACTTGACGGCAGTGCGTCTCATGTATCAGGCACCCTTTTAGGCACCAGGGAGATGGCACTGAACAGATCTATAACATTAAGGAAATGAAGAGACCATACACACATCCTTGGGGGTGGGATGTTTGTGGAAAAGTGAAATGAAAGGTAATAGAATTTTTCACTGACTTTTTGGACCACGTCTCTGTGACAGATGTCTATCATGTGTATGTAGGTATAACCATGCATACACAGCGTGCACACATAGTTGAGCAGGGACTGGAAATAAGTAATGAAGGAAGCAAAAAAAGATATCTAGTGAAAGAAATGTCCAGGGAGAAGAAATAGCAAATGAAAGGGGCCTTAAAATGGGACCATGTAGCAGGGAGGAGCCTGGTAGGGCTGGAATGTAAGGGAGATAACTAAGTGAGGGAAGGAGTGGCAGGAGGCAGATCATGGAGAGTCTTAAAAGCCACTCTCAGTGTGGTTTTTCCTCTCAGTTGGAAAAGTTTGACTCAAAGAATTCATGCGATTTGAATTATATTGGGAACAATTACTTTGGCTGTATAAAAAAGGGTGTGGGGGTGGCATCTGACCTCCGCTGACTTCATGAGAGGGAGGGAAAATCATTGTCATTTCAGCCCAAGGTTGATTCTGAGAGATGGGGCCAGATATGCCTCCACCCTGCTCTGAACAATTCGGACAATATCTGTTTTTCCAAAAATCACTCTCTGTGTTTCTACTGGGTTTCATGAGTCATTAGAGTGGTCACAAGTTTGATGATACAATTATAGGGTCTATAAGTTAAGATAACTACAAAGCAGGGCCCAACAGGCTGAGGGTACAGCTTTTATGTCAGGATATAACTCTGTGTCAGCTAGGCTCACAGCCAAGTCTGCCTCTGAGATACTCAGTCTCTCACTCAGCTCCTTGGCCTCTAGCCTGCTCAAGCAGTGCTACAAAGGTCTTTTTTCTCTGCTAATAAATTCTAATTCAGCTCTAGTGCTGTGAATGAGCAAACTTAACTCCCTCAATTAAGTGCCTGAACGGACACCACTCCACAAGCAAACCACCTGTTTGAAGAGTCGTAGCTTTACCTCCTCTGTATATGAAAATTCCCGCCACTCGGTCTTGTACTTTGACTCTTGAATCTTCTGCCACTACTCTTCTGTCCCTGGATAGAAGAGGTTCAGCATATAAGAATTTCAGAGTCTAAAATGATAAGCTTTACAACTGTATTTTTCATGTTCATAGTGACAACCCCCAAAGGTGATTATTTTTATACCCACCCGGATGACAAATTCGTCGATTCCCACATTAGAATCCCAAGTTTTTACAATTATCACTAAGTCTGCTAGAATCATTCACACCTGAATCCTGGTAACATCTTTTCAAAAAATGAACACGAGCATACTGATAGTTAGTATCAAACATACTTGGGACAATGAGCAGCAGAGAGAGAATTTGAGACATGAAAAGCAGATAACTTATGTTTGTATTTAGGTGTCCAATAGATTCTCTCTTCTCTCTATAAAAACATAAACCAAGATATGATGCTTGGAACAGCACAGACTATTTTGAGAATATGAAGTGATGCATCAGTCAATCATTAGATTATACAGGAAAATATGACACTTGAGGGTTTAATAATGTTGGGACAGAGTGGAAGGAACTGGGAGGGAGAGATAGATCTCTGAAATTAGCAATTGTACAGAATCATCATTAATGGTGGGCTTCATTAAGAAAGAGGAAGAAGTAATTTGTAGACCCTGCAGCAGGTGTAACTAAGGATTTGGAAACAGAGAAACTCAGCCTCTGAAAAACCTTAGCCTAAAATGGAAAGATCCAGGGAAATAAATGCCCATCACTCCTATTTTTTTTTGCATTTTGATATCTTCTTGGTCTTAACCAAGAAGAAATCTATGAAAGTTTCCCAGTCTTTCACTGTCCTCCCCTTTTAAAATTTCCAATAATCTGGAAGAGGACTGGCCAGTTACTTAGTAGAATATGCCTCCCTTTTGGTTGGTCTGATATGTATATCATGATTAGATAGTGTAGTTTGGACCACAACAACACAAAAGTGATGGCCCCTTACTTCTCAATGTCCCATAGTGGGTTGTCTTAGAGGTATTTAGTTGTTCTTGTTAATAATATATCTTATTGTGTTACGGAGCCCTGGTAGTGTAGTGATTCTATATTGAGCTAGGTCAGCAGTTGCAAGGTCAGCAGCTTAAAACCATGAGTAGCTCCTTGCTCCTTGGGAGCGGGATGGTGCTTTCTACCTGCTTCGCGATTTACAGTCTTGGCGACTGACAGAGGTAGTCCTAGCCTGTCCTAGAGGGTTTCTATGATTCAAACTAACTCGATGGCAGTGAGTTTTACTAACGATGCTAGCTTTGTCTTCTGTATGAAATGACCCCAGTCACATGAAATCATGAAATAACGTCACAGCTGACACAAGTTTTAGTAGGCATTATTTTATTTGAAGCTGACTGCTGTGAAACACTACCGCTTGTCTGTCAGTATGTTGTACTGTGGTGGTTGGTGTTTCCTGTGGTGCTGGAGGTTATGGTACCAGTATTTTAAATACAGATAGGGTTATCCAAGGTGAACAAGTTTCAGTCAAGTGTCAAAGGAAGAGCAGACTATGGAGAATCAAGAAGGACAGAGAGGCCAAGTCTCCTATTTGTTTTTCTATTCCTTGTTTACCCTTATTGACTGAGTGAAAACATAGCTTAGTTTTGAAGGTTATATGTACCTCTGAGGTAGAAAAGAAAAGCAGAGTTTTTTTCATCTGTTGACCTTTGCATCTCCTAATATTAAATATTCTAAACAATATATGATTAAAATAAGGAAGTGTAATTATGAAATTTAAGTTAGGAATTGGATGGATTATCAGTCCTACATTTTAAGTAATTTTGAATATCATTTGACAGATTAATGAGGGCTTTCCACCTACTGTATAGGAATCACTTTGTAGACAGTGAAACACATTGAAAATTAGCTGTTTGACCAGATTTGTCTTTATTATTAACCCTGAGCTGAAATTTCTCTCCGTATAAATTTTCCTAATGATTCCTAAAGCATCCACTGAGATTTATCATTAAAATAAATTAAAATGGTTATACCAGATCCTTAAAATATAAATTCTGCATTGGAATTTGTTATGAGAGCCAAGAAAAAGAAAGAACAAACATTCAGTATGTCTCTTCTGCTTATGTGGGTATACATTTATTAATCAACTCTGTTTGGGCATAGTCATCAATTCTAAATTCATCGACCTGTTTAACATCTATAAGTCCAGAAAATATTTGTACACATTGTCTTTTTCTAATCAAGGATGATATCTTGAGAGTAGGATTGGGTAGGGAAACACTAACTGCTGTCATAAACATTCCTAGTTGCAGTGATAATAAAATAGAACTTTATGTCTCACCCAAATAATGGCTTGTGGGAGGTCAGTAACTTTTCTTCCACATGTAATGCAGGGACCCGCTTTTCTTTCCTTGTGGTCCTGCCTTGAGCTAGGCCTTACTGAATAAGGTTCATGAGAGAAAGAATACGTTTCTTTAAACCCCTCATCAGAATTTACTGCAGAGGACAGCCCTGGAGCTAGAGCTCAGAGAGAGGGCTGTGTCTGATCAGAACATACAGGGGCACATGAAAGGAGAGGAGAGGATGGAACACAGCCTGCCCCACCAAGTCTTGAGGAAAAATTCCTTGTTCAGAGCAGTCAATGCACAGAGAAGACCAAACGGCTGGCCCCACCATGAGAACCGACGTCACTAATTAACCCATAGTCCTACAGGGGACAACAATGGAGACAGTGCGGGGATTGCGTGCAATCTGACCCCACCACACTAAGACAAAACACTCAGAGTATGAAATACAACAGCAAGTGGAGCAGGACAAGGGTTTCGCCAAAGGAATACCAAAAATAGACTTGGGCAGCAGGGTGTGCCATCCCATCAGATTCAACCTGAAAACATTCCTAGAGATCAACAAAAAGACCTTGAATTTTTTATAGGCTTTTATCTTTTTTGGGTCATTGGTTTTTTTATTGTTGTTGTTTTCTTTTCTTTTGTTGATTTGCTTTGTCAGTCCTATTTTGGGTGCATGTTATTATCTCTGCTGCTCTATCTTGATAAGAGCAGTGAGATAAACATTCTGGAGGAGAAAACAAAGGGACCTATGGTTGAGGGGGGGGGGCATGGGAGAAGGGGAGGCAGGGGAAAATAAGTGGGTGTTAACAAACCCAGGGAAAAGGGGACAAGTGATCCAAAATCAATAGCGAGGAGGGTGTAAGAGGCCTCGTATTGCTTGATCAAGGGCAATGTAACTGACAAGAATTACTGAAACCCCCATGAAGTCTGAGCAAATGGGAAAAGAGGAAAGTAAAAGAAAATCGAGGAAAGAATTAGGAGACCAAGGGCATTTACAGAGGTCAAAATACAGGCAGGTACATATGTAAATATTATGATGGGGAAATAGATTTTTGTGCATATATTTATTGGTTTAGTATTAAGGTAGCAGATGGACACTGGGCCTCTACTCAAGTACTCACTCAATGTAAGAACACTTTATTTGCTTAAACTAACAATCCATGAAGTTCATCTTCCCAAACACAATCACTTAAGGCAAAGCAGGTGCATAAGCAAATGTGAAGAAAGCTGCTGATGGCTGGCTATGAAAATATATAACATCTGTTGTCTTAAAGGCTCAAAGATAAACAGGTGGCCATGTAGCTAAGAAGCAGCAAAGCCCACAGGTGAGAGGCACACGAGCCTGTGTGGTCACGAGGTTCTGATGGGATCAGGTATCAGGCATAAAAGAATGAAAAGTCATATCCTTATGAATGAGGGGGAGTGTGGAGTGGAGAAACAAAGCCTGATCGCAGGGAGGTGATGAGCCACTCAGGGTGCAATATAGGAACGATGAAACAGACAACCTTACTTCTTTAATGCCTCCTCCCCTACTATCATGATCCCAATTCTACCTTACAAATCCGGCTAGATCAGAGCTTGTACACTGGTACAGTTAAGAACTGGAAACACAATAAACCCTTCAGGACCAATAATTGAAGTAGTGATACCAGGAGTGGAAGGAGAAGGTGGGGGAGGGAAAAGGGGAGTCTACCACAAGTATCTCCATATAATCCCCTCCCTGAGGGACAGACAACAGCAATGTGGGTGAAGGGCAATGTCAGACAATGGAAGACATGAAAACATAATAATAATTTCTAAATTATAAAGGGTTTGTGATGGAGGGGTTTGGGGATGGAGGGGAATAAATGAGGAGCTGATACCAAGGACTCACATAGAAAGAAAATAATTTGAGAATGATGATGGTAAGAAATTTACAAATGTGCTTGACACAATGGATGCATGTATGGACTGTGATAAGAGTTGTACAAGCCTCCAATAAAATGATTTAAGAAAAAACTCTTCAGAAAATGATGCTCATCATTTTCACTCACCATTGGCAAAAAGATGTTACATTGTCTTAACTTGGGACTGGAAAATTCTGTCCTTGTTGGGAAGCCACCTTCTAGGGAACAGTATAGCATATAGCAGAAACATATTTGAGTGTGTTAAGCAAATTGCTATCTTTGCCTCAGAAGACAACAAATATAACGAGCTTGGGGTATTTCAAGTATAAAAAATACACTTTTTGAAAGATCAAACGGTGACTGTTTTAGGCTCTGCAGGGTATAAGAAATCGGTCAAAACTATTCAACTCTGCCTGGAAGATCATACATGAATAGATGAGGTTATGTTCCAGTAGACACATACAGACACTATAGAATCTTACATAATCTTTGCCTGCCATGAAATTCTATTCTTCACCATTACCTTCTCCCCTCCTCAGTTGGCTACCATATGTAGCCCTGGCTTTGGTCTGGCCCCTGCCATTCTATCTGGGTGTCACCCTATGAATTTCTGTGCACAGTAGCTTTTCTCCTTTGCCTTCTTTATGCCCTGTTTGCATTTTTTAAGCTTACCTCAGCAGACTCATGCTGTACCTTTCCTTTTGCACTTGACTTACTTCACTTAACATAATTTGCTCCAGTACTTCCCATGTAGTGATATGCTTCAAACATTCATCACTGCTTTTCAGTGATGTGTAGTACTCCATTGTATGTATGTACCATAGTTTCTTAATCAATTTATCAGATGATGGAAATTTGGGTTGTTTCCAACTCCTTGCAATTGTGAATTGTGCTGTGATGAACATTGGATCACAGATATCTGACCATAGTTTGTTTCTTGCTTCTTCTAGGTATATGCCCAATAGGGGAATTGCTGGGTCATATGGTAGCTCAATTTCCATCTGTTATAGATATTGCCAAATCAATTTTCATAGGGGCTGTGCATTCCTACAGGTCCACCAGTAGTGGATGAGAGTTCCTGTCTCTCCACAGCCCCTCCAACAGGTGTTGCTTTCTGCTTTTTTGAATTAGGCTATCTTTCAGGGTGTTAGCTGGTATCTTGTTGCTTTAATTTGCATTTCTTTTATAGACAATGACCGGGAACATTTTCTCATATGTTTTTTGGCCATTTGGATTTCTGCCTCTATGAAACTTCTGTTCAGGTCTTTTGCCCACCTCCTCAGTGGGCAGTTAGTTTTGTTCTTTTTGGAAGTTATCAGGGTATTATAAATTTTATCAATAAGTCCTTTGTCTGCTGTGTCATTGCTAAAGATTTTTTCCCAGTCTGTGTGCTCTCTTATTACTCTCTTGGTGAATTCTTTCAATGTAACCAGGTGTTTTCTGTATATCCCACTTGTCAAGTTGTGCCTCCTCTGTGTCTGTGTCCTATCCTATTTATGAAAACCTATGTATTCCCTGTGCCAAAGCTCTCAGGTTCGTCGCAATTCCCTCACTGATGGCTCTAATAGTTTGAGCTTGTACCTTGAGGTCTGTGATCCACGTTCAGTTTATTCTAGTGCATGGAGTGAAATAAGGGTCTTGTTTCATTTCTCTACAGAGAGATATCCATATTTTCCAGCACCACTTGTTGGAAAGGGCATCTATTTCCCATTTGATATTTTGAGGGTCTTTATCAAAGATCAACTGTCTGTATGCTGATGCTTTTATTTCTGGGTTTTCAGATATTTTCCATTGGTCTTGACCACTGTGGCTATCTAATATGTGTTAAAGTTAGAGTAAGCAACCCTCCCACTGTGTCCTTCTTTTTGAAGAATTCTCTGCTAATTATGGGCTTCTTCCCTTTTCATATGAAGTTGGTAATTATTTTTACCATTTCTTTGAAGAAAGATGAGGTTAATTGTATTGGAATTGCATCAAACTTATATAGTGCCTTGGATAGAACTGACATGTTTACTATATTGAGTCTTCCAATCCAAGAGAATGGGATTCTTCCATTTGTTGAGGTCACCTTTGGTTTCTTGTAATAGTATTCTGAAGTTTTCCTCATTGGGCACTAACCCACCAAGGGAAGCGTACTGTTTATATCTGCACAGGGAAAGAGTAACCACACTTAAATACAGTGCTCCAGGATACCAATGCAGCATGAGGGCGTGGAGCGGAGAACCAATGTAGGTGTATGGGAGCGCAGTCCCAATCCCAATACCACCCCTTCCCCCAGGGTAGTTCACTTTGAAGGTAAGCACTGAGGTTGCAGTGCGGGGAGAGGAACATATCTGACAAGGGCACACAAGAGCAAATAAAGGAAGAGAGGAAGAGAGCATGGAGTACATCCTGGTCCATCAAGCCTCAAGAATGATCTCCCCACTCAAAATAGCCATTGCAGCAAGAGGATCATACAGCCAGCTCCACTATGAAATACAGCATCACCTGCTGACACAAAGCCCTACGGGGACAACATTGGAGAAGCAGGGTCTGGACTGCACCTGGTTTGACCCCACCACAACTAGGCAAGGGCATGCAGCAGAGCCTGGAGTTCCTGAGAGAGTGCCAAGGATATACTTTGGGGCCAGCATGTGGTACCCTAATGGACTCAACCTGGGGACACTCATAGAGGTCAACAAACAGACTTTGAACTATTTACAGGTTTTTCTTTTGTTATTATTATTATTTATTTATATTTATTTATATATTTTTTCTGGTCATTGATTTTTTGGTTGTTGGTATCCTTTTGCTTTTTTTTTGTCATTTTATCTTATGATATCTTGGGGGGAGTGTTGTTCATATTGTTGTCTCTGCAAGTCTATCTAGATAAGATAGACTGGATGAACAGTTTGGAGGAGAAAACAATGGGACTTATGGTTCCGGGGGGATATGGGAGATGGGGAGGTGGGGGAAAAGAGGTGGTGTTGACCATCCCAAGGGCAAGGGAACAACAAGTGATCCAAAGTCAGTGGCAAGTTGGGTACACAAGGCCTGATAAGAATTGATCAAAAGTAACTAACAGAGGGAAATTACTGAAACTAATGAAACTACTAATGAAATTACTAAAACTAATTACTGAAATTAATGAAGGATGAGAATGATGTTGGAACAGCAGGAAAATACAAAGAAATAGAGGAAAGACCTTGGAGGCAAAGAGCATTTACAGAAGTCTAAATACAGACATGGACATAGGTAAATATATTCAGATATGATGATGCAGAAATAGATCTATGTGCATAAACCTAAAAGGTTAATATTAAGGCAGCAGATGGACATTGGACCTGCACTCAAGTACTTCCTCAGTGCAAGAACACTTTGTTCTATTAAATTGGCATTTCATCATGTTCACCTTCCTGACACAATCAATGAAGATGAATGTGTACACAAGCAAAAGTTTGAAGAAAGCTGATAGTGCCCTGCTATCAAAGATATAGTGGCTGGGGTCTTAAAGTTTTGAAAATAAAGAAGTGGTCACATAGCTCAGAAGTAGCATAGCCCAACTGGAAGAAGCACACCAGTCTGTGTGACCACAAGGTGTCAATGGAAGCAGTTATCAGGCATCAAGAACAAAAATCATGTCATTGCAAGTGCACCTTCCTGATATGATCGATGAAGACAAAGGTATGCATAAACAATTGTGTTGAAGAAAGCTGATGGTGCTTGGCTATGAAAAGACATAGCTTCTGGAGTCTTAAAGTCTTGAAAGTAAACAAGTGGCCATCTAGCTCAGAAGCAATAAAGCCCACATGAAAGAAGCACACCAGCCGAAGGGACCACAAGGCATCAAAAGGATCAGGTACCACGCATCAAAGAACTAAAAATGATATCATGGTGAAAGAGGGGGAGTACAGATTGGGGACCCAAGGTCCATCTGCAGGGAACATTTCCTTAAAGAAGGATTGTGGGGAGGACATGAGCCAGTTATGGCACAGTGTAGCAACAACGAAACATGCAACTTTCCTCAAGTTCTAAAATGCTCCCTTTCTCCCACAATCATGATCTGAATTCTATCTTACAAATCCAGTTGTACCAGAGGATGTACAATGGTTCAGATAGGAACTGGAAACATGGGTATCCAGGATACATGATCCCTTTAGGAGCAGAGGGGAGAGTGGCAATACCAGTAGGATGGAGGGAGGGTGGAGTAGAGAGGGGGAACCAATTATAAGGATCACATATAACGTCCTCTCTGGGGTGTGGACCATGGGGAAGTGGGTGAAGGCAGACATCAGGCAGTGTACGATATGAAAAAATTACAATAGTTTATAAATTATCAAGGGTCATTGAAGGAGTTGGGTGTGGGGAGGGAGTGGAAAAAGGTGGAGCCAATACCTGAGGCTTAAATGGAAAGAAAATGTTTTGAGATTGATGATGGTATCAAAGGTTAAATTGTGCTTTGCATACAAAGGATTGTACTAAGAGTTGCATGAGAACCCAATAAGATGAATTTTAAAAAATGAAATTCTATTGAATTATTTTCAACTACTTAAAATATGAGAAATCTTCTTCGTTCTCAGACTATACAAAATCAAGCATGAACATCTTATTTCAAAAATAAAATGAGCTTTCTTCACAAAATTCACCACATGTGAAGTTAAAAATAAAGACAGTTCTATCTAAATGGGCATTATAAAAAAGGAACTGGTCATTTCACTTATAAAAAATAAAGTATAAGATGGTGCATTCCATATTTCGACGATTCACTGGCTTCTTAAAAACTTCTAAGTAGCACATCTGACACACAATTCTTGAACAGATGTAGAAACAGCTGCTGAGTTCCTGAGCATGCAAGTGGATGGCAGATTTCCTCTTTTATGAAAGAGAGGGCACATCAGTTGATGAGCAAGGAAATGATCCCATGCTATATATTTAGATTCCTCAGCCACCCTGGAGAAGTGACCTTTTCACCCTCTCCTTGTGGGCCTGTAAAATGCGTCTCCCTTTGGGTATTATTGCTTCTTGGTTTCAGAGTTGTAGCTCTGTTATTTTTTAGTGCAGTTGTGGTGGGTCTGACTCACAGCTCCCAAAGTACAAAGAATGAAACATTGGCTGATCCTGCACAATCCTGACAATTGTCAAATTTGAGTTCACTGCTGTAAAGACTCTGCTGTGGATATTCTTTTTGGCTAACCTTCACTGGGGATTGGTTCTTCCTGATGGTATGTGCGGAAAACAGAAAGCATAGTCATCCTCTCTTCTAAAGACCATTCTGGCTGTATTATTCTAAAACTAGATTTGCTTATTATATATTTAATATTCATCTCTAGGGCCATATGGAAAAACACATTTCAGTGTGTGTCAAGAAATTTGGAAGATAACTGCCTAGTCACCTGACTGGAAGAGATCCATAATTGTACCTATTCCAAAGAATGGTGACCCAACAGAATGCTCAAATTATAGAACTATATCTTTGATCTCATATGCAAATAAACTTTTGCTAAAGATTATTCAATAACATTTGCAGCAGTACACTGAAGAGGAGATGGGAGAGGTTCAGGCCAGATTCAGAAGAGGACAGAAGACAGGGCACTATCATTGTTAATGTGAGAGTATCTTGACTGAAAGCAGAAAATATCAGAAAGTTGCTTCTTTTGTGTTACTTGTTTGTGCATTGACTATACAAATGTGTGTCACTGTGTAGATGATAACAAACTCTGGATAGTCTTCAGAAGAAAGGGAATTCCAGAATGCCTCATTGTTCCCTTGCTGAACCTGTACATGGATCAAAAGGCAGTTGTGCAAGCAGAAAAAGGGAATGATTTAAAATGTGTTAGCATTGTAGACTCTCATTATACCTGTTTGATCTATACTCTGAGCAATTAAATAGACAAGCTGTATTATATGCAGAAGAAATCAGCATCAAGAAAAGAGGGTTTATTAAACCCTGTAATATGCAGACAACACAACCTTGCTCAGTGAAAGTGAGGAGAAATTGAGTCACATGCTGATAAAGATCAAGAATTGCTACCTTTGGAATAGATTACAACTCAATGGGAAAAAAAGGCCAAAATCTTTAGCCAATAGGATAATATCATATTAAATAGATAGAATATTGAAGTTGTGAGGGATTTTATCTTGCTTGGATCTACAGTCATAGCTCATGGACACAGCAGTCCAGAGATCAATTGACATCACATTGAGTAAATCTGCACAAATTTTGCCTATGGAATAATTTAAATGATGCTAGTTTGGGTTAGTCATGATGTTTCATCTTAGATGTTAAATATTACCTTATCCTCACAATTGCATCTTTGTACTTTAAACCCTTTAAAGAGTTTTTTGCAGCAGATCTATGGAGTGCAATACATTCCTGGATATCTTAAATTTTGCTTCCATAGGCAACTTGGAGTTTTCTGACCACTAATTTAATATTACTTTTCTCTTATTTTTAAGGAAATGAGCTTAATATGATGATTTGATTTTAGTGTATACTTGCTAGGTCCTACTATATGCTAATGTTTTTATCTAAAGTTTTAATAAACCACTTATTAAGAATGTTCCAAATGTTGCATGATATCTAAGCCAATTCAGCAATCCAATTTCATACTTTATTAATTATAACCATAAAATTTTGAGCCTATATGAATTATAATCACTTTATATTCCCATTTATCACCAATCTCACATATTGAAGTTACCAAGGCTCAAAGTAGTTAAAAAGAATTTTGTTCAGAGTTTGTTCAGCATGTAGTGTATAAGACAGAATACAAATCCATGCTAGACACAGCAACGTGTAGTCTTTTATCATATCAGATTTCCTTAGCCTTAGATTTATAAATCCATGATAAGCTAGTCTTTTACTTTTGTGTCTTCATCTGTGTTTGGAATGGGCAATATTGTACTTTTTCCATGCATATTTTATCCTTTTTAGCCTGAAATTAACATTCCTCAACAGAGTCACACACAACAGTTGAGCAAATACCAAAGCATAATCAGAATTGTAAACATTTCAGCATGAGGATAAGTCTCTTATTGTGAGGCGTAGCTCAGAAAATATAATACTTTTTATTGACAGAATGGGCAGGCACAAAATCTGAAAGCAATGACACAAGCTCTCTGAAGAAACAGTTGAGAGAAATGGGATGTCAGTCGTCTGTCTTTGAGCTCAACAGCATTGCAGACCTTGCTCTGTGGACCTCGCTAGGATGACCTTGAGTACTATATTTAACCTCTCCAATTTTCTAAGCTCCAAATTATTTATTGAATTATTCTGACCTCTTAGTGGCATTGAACTTGAAGTGGCATTGAGGAATCACATGTAACACCTCCTATTTTTAAGCACAAAAATGTTGATGATTACAGCACAGTGCAAGGGTTATGGGATGTGCATATGCTAAACAATGGCAGATACTCCCCAAATAAGATGTCCTGTGTTACATGTACTCTCTCTTCCCCCACTCATAAAGCGTGTTTGGTTAGATCTAATGACATACTGGTGGTGCTCTTAGAGGAGTATAGAATCTAATGGAAAGCATGCTATTTTCTCCTTGCATACAGGATGTTGAATTAAGGTAACTTTTCTATTCTCATAGTATATGGATTTTTAAACTGATGAATCCATTTATCTCTGTTCATAGTTATCCTTGCAATGAAAATAGTCATAAAGTAGGATGTGCCTTTCCAAAGAATAAAGATTAGGTTCCCTTATGTCTATGTTCTTGAAGAACTGTATGTATTTCTACCTTTGTGAAATGTTAATTGAGAGAGAAAAGTAGCCATTTTACAATCCACTGGCACGTCAGTGGTGTTTGCAGGGGCAAGTTTCAAGCAAGATGAGAGGGTGCAGCATCAGCAGAACTGGTGAAATCAATATGTATCTATGAGAGCCACTCCTTGGTCTCCAGCAGTGAAACAGAGTAAAAAGAAAATGGATATGCACAGGATTAAATAACTCAACAATAAAGAGCTAGGGCATTCTTTTAGGAACACACTGCAAAATACAAGCCTCTTTTCTCAGAGACTGCTTCCTGTTAACCATTTGTGGCTTCTCACATTTCCACACAGCTGGGGCACATCCCCAGGCACTTCCTGCCTCTTAGGACTTTTGGCATAGGGCCCGGCTTCTGTTCCACTTGGTTCTCTTAGGCATTTGGTGTGTTGGGATGAGGATAGCTTCTATTTTTGAGACTATACACAGTGAAACATGCACCAATTCAAATGTTTTTACAAGTACAATTCCATGACATTGATTACAGTCTTCAAGGTATGCAGCTACCTTTAACTACTTTTGCTGAGTTGTTCTTCTCTGAAGGACATGATTCCACTACCCCCTTCAGGTTCCCATTTAAATTTTTGAATTGCTGTTGTCACTTTGATCCCATCAGTAGTTCTTAAAGCAGCACAATGCTTATGTGAGATATAATACTTAATTCAGATATATTTTTAATAGTTAAGATAAATTATTATTTAACTGTAAGACTCAATTTGTCTGTGGCATAATAAGTTACACACTGGGCTAATAACCAAAAGCTCAGCAGTTTGAACATGACAGTTACTCAATGTGTACAAGATGGGATGTCCCACTCCCTTAAGGATTTACAGCCTTGAAAACCCACTGGGGCAGTTCTTCTTCCTATAGAGACATTAGGAGTCAGAATTAACTTGGGAGTAATATCTTTATTTTTATTTACTTATTTTAAGAAGACTGCAAGGGATAGATTTGATTTAAATTTTAAAGATTATATCAGGTCAATGGTTGCAGTGGTTTATCTGTCTCCGGTTCTAGAAAGTATGGCATCAAAGAAAATTTGAAATTCTATTCAACTTGCCCTGTTCCCTTGATTTGATCATGATTTTTCAATAGAAACTGTTAACAGAATTTATAGATAGAAATGTGACAATAGTATTATTAGCTCAAAAATCAAAGATTTCAATTTTATTCACCTTTATATTTATTCATATTTCATATGTCTATGTATGTTTATTTTCTACTTATTTGATTAAAATCAGCAACACAACAGCACAAGAAAATACATTTTTTACAGCTTCTTACATTAGGAAAACTGCATTTTACCTTGAGATTAGTGTGTTCCAGTAATAAAACAGGGACCTTTTTGAAAGCATGTATGTGTTCCATGCACATAACACCATAGGTGAAACTGTAAATGAAGCTACTGAGTAGGGTTTCAGGAAGACAAGAGAGACTATGCACCATCTAAGGGAAAGTGTTTTTGAGCTATTGCTGCCATGGGGATATTAAGATGCAGCACAGTGAGTTTTCTGATTTTTTAAGGAAAGACTGGATATTCAAAATTGCATATTTAAACTATTAGTAAGAAAATATACTTTTCAAATCTCCAGAATGAGACAAATTAAATGAAACAAAACACTGTATTGTCTGAAATAAGATATTTCTGCAAGCTGAGAGTGGCTCCCAGACACTCAAATGCCACCTATGATAGTCAAGCTTTTAATTTGCATACAACTCTCATAAGCATTTCCCACTTGTCTGTCAGATTGAAATACTGTCGTGGTTTGTATGCTGCTTTGATGTGGGCAGGTAGGCTATTAATATTTTAAATGCCATCAAGGTCATCCATGGTAAGCAGGTTTTAGTAGACCTTCCAGACTAAGAAGAAAAATAGGCAGACCACTTCTGTTGAATTAGACACTAAAAATCTTATGAACAGCAGCAGAACATTATCTGATATAATGCTGGAGAATGAGTCTATCTATCATCTATCTATCTATCTATCTATCATCTATCATCTATAATTTGGCCAAGATAGAGACGGCTTTAGTTACATGGATGAAACATTGCTATTGGGACCTTAATTTTATGATGAGGTTTGACACAAAATAAGAACAAATAGCTTCAAGGACCTGCTAATAACCAGAACATGTTATTACAAATTATGGATTCAGGAAAATTGGGAATTATCCCAAATTATAAAGATCAATATCCAGGTAGCTGAAATGGCCTGTTATGGCTCTTATGAGTCTGACAATCATATGGTTTACTATACTGGAAATGAAAAATTCAAGAGAAATGGTGCTGACTTCCAGGAGAAGGTGGCTGAATGAAAACAGAGACAACTATATATCTTTAAATCAACCAGGAGAAAATATATAAAAAGGTATTAATAAAAGTAGTAAGGCCAATCGAATCAAAATCCTTACTACGTAAAGTTTGATGAATCAAGCAGGGAGAGGTGAGAAGGAAACCATCCCAGGTGAAAGATGCCTTTGTCACAATCCCTTCCCTGCCTCCTAGCCAACCACACTCCAGGAGACCTCTGGGCCACCAGTGGCCAGGCATGAGCACAGGACTCCAGTGCCAGCTTCCAAGCTGTTGCTCAGACCACCACCCACTGGAAACCTGGATGGGGAGTTCCTGGCACTGTGTCCACGTCTCTGTTCAGACTTCTCCAGCCCTCTCCCAAGATTCAGAGACCAGGACCTGATTGGTTCTCTGCAGTACCAGCAAGGAGTCCCCTGGAGGGTTCTGTGCCACAGTGCCAAACTCTGATCACCCCAGCATACATCTCACACCAAGACTTTCCCCCTGCACCTCACTCAGCTCTTGCTGTCTACAGCTAGAAAGCTCCTGGATTGAAGAAAGAATCTGCCTAAGCAGACAATGATCCTTACTTCGAATTAATGGACCCTCCACATTTCGTCTTCCTCTCCCAATACTATTTTTTCTTTCTCTCTTTGAAACTGCCTTTTTTCTTTCTCTGTCTCTGTTGTGCCTTTGTTTTCTTCCCCCCCCCCCTCCATTCTCACTTCTTTCATTTAGTGGTTTCTAGTCTTCATTTACAGCCCAACCTGACAGTCAACCATCCTCACATGTCGTAGCAGCCCCCGGCATCATGCTACAAGCAGCTACACTAAGATATCCTGAAAATAGCACCATGAGGCCCTGCAAAGGGCTGTCAATGTCTGTATGCAGGAGAGCATGCATGCGCGCGCACACACACACAACCAAGTCAGAACCCTGGAACTAACAGAAACATAATTCAGACGCATGATATAGAGGTATTTTTGATGAAGAGAGGAAATGTTCAAAATAATTATACAAAAAATAGGAGGGGGAAAAAACCCTGTAAACCTTTTGCTAATTAGAAAGGTAACAGAATTACACAAAGAGCAGAGTAATAAAATCAAAGACATTGGAAGCTGAATTAGTAAGCTTAAAGATAATTATCTTAACTATAGTTGATGAGAGAAATAGTAATCAAAAAGATCCAAAGAAGAAAGAAAGCCCCCAAATTAAATGGGACATTATCAAGAGGAATAGTCTAGGTCTCATTGGGATTCTGGAGGAGGAAGCAAAACATAAGCTAACAAAAATACAAAGCACCTACTTCAAGAAATCATGCAAGAAAACTCCTCTAACTTCATAAAAGCGGAGAAAACAACAGTTAGAGATGCCATGAGAATTCCCATCAGGATATAACCCAAAAGAACAACACTGTGACAAATCATAGACAGATGCTTCAATTTGAAAAAAATGAGAAAAACTGTGAACAAAACTAGGGAAAAAAAGGATACTCACCTACGAAAGAAATTAACAAGAATAAACTTGGATTTCTCAGCAGAAACCACACAGACAAAAAGATAATAGAGTGTCATCTACAAATTTTTGAAAGAAAGAAATCTGTCAACCAGAATCTAACAACCAGCAAAATTATCACTTATTTATGAGGGAGAAATAAGGGTATTTTCAGACATGGATAAATTAAAAGAATGTATAAAAACAAGATAAGGCCTGCATTCTTAAAAATACTATCAGAAACTCTTTGGCTAGGTAATCAATAATAGCAGAAAGCAAACTTGAGAACAGCATATAGGACAACATACCCAGAAATCAACACACTGAAACAAGTACTTAAAGCCACAAAGAAATAGAATAACAACAAAACAAAATAGAAAAAAAAACCAGCAAAAAAAAAAATGACAGCAATAAGCATGCATGCACACATCACCCTTTGTCCCGTAGGTAACGCACTTCAATGGAAATTGATGACCAGAAAAGGTTGGTTTGATATGTCTGAATTGGAACCCCACTAAGTAACCAGACTTTGCCTTAAACATAACACACTTGTTACAGATGGAAGAAACTAGAATACTCCCTGGGGCTTTATGTTGGGATACCATAGGGTGAGTAGAAGCAAGGGACATATATACCAAGGTAGAGGTCTCCAAAGTCATTGGACTTTGATTCAAATCTCTTGCTTATGAGGTTGGCAAATGATTGGAAACTTATGACAACCGTATGTTTGCTACGTTCTCATTTCTTTGATTTTATGATAGTTTGGCCTTAGTGTGTTAGTCTGGGTAGACTAGAGGAACAAATTTCATAGACACGCATATAGATACAAGGAATAGGTTTATATATAAGAGGAACAGGACATTGAGTCTAGTCCAGTACAAAGTCATAAGTCTGATATTAACCCATATGCCTGAAATCAATCTATAAAGTCTCCCTCCGACTCACGAAGCCACAGGTCAGTGGGTGCAGAATCCCGGCGCTGGCAGGGGTCTCCACATGGTTCCTCGCTTCCAGGGCTCAGGGTCCATCAACAGCAGAAGCAACTCATCACTGGCAGGGGTCTCCATGTGGTCGCCCCAGCTTCAGAGGTCTGGCTTCATCAGGGCAAAACCGTGTGGTGTCTCCGCTGGCTCCTCCAGCTTCTCGGAAGCAGCCATCTTGTCTTGTCCATGATTCATCGTCTCTGAGACTAACTCCCAACAACTGGGGAAGATAGCTTCTCATATTCACGAGGGAAATATCGTGAGATTTCCCAGAAGTCTCAGGAGAAATCCATGCCCACATAGGGGTCTCATTGGCTAATCAATGGCCATCTCCAGATTAACAGGCTAGACTCCACTGCTACATTTCAATCATAAAATTAACATAAGCACATGACTGCCACACTTAGAAAATGTGTGTTATTGAAATGTTTGCCTTGTTTCTCATCCTCATTGATTTTTTTAAGCAGACTCAGTCCATTAAATTCATAATCTGTATAAGTACAGGGTGTATAGCATTCTTCATAGTCCATATCAGAGGGATTCAATTTGGAGACACCAGTAAATGAACTAAACTTTCTCTTAAATATACCCGTTTCAGATGAAAAGGATTTTTTTTCATTCTTTTCAAACACTCATTTGGACCAAAATACATGTCAAAAGAGACTCTGATATTCATAATCTGTGGAAAAGCAAATGGATCTTGGGTTAATGCCAGAATTCCCACTAGGTTAATCCTAGTCACAAATTAAAGAACACTTAGTTCTTATGACATGGTTTTGTTCAACACTCACCCACATGAAGTAATCACTGAATATATAAGTGATACAGCAAAGTGTGGTGAATAAAGCAGATGGTGCCCAACTATCAATTGGAAGTGTCTGTGGTCTTAGGTTAAAGGTTTTTATTCAAGCAAACAGTCATCTAAAAGTAGCATCAACTAAGTCCACATGAAAGAAATACATCCAAAGTTGGCAATAGTAAAATTCAAATGTGATGAAAGGAAAAACAAAATATCAGAGTTTAAATTGTGAATGCTCAATTTTTAAAAGGTTATGGATGATAATGGGTGTCCAAAATACATCTGTAGAGTACCTATTCAGATAAGCACTGGCAGATCTTCTCTGACCACAGTGGATAGATGTAAATGCCTTACTATCAGATTATTGTAAATTGAATTATGATAGATGGAAGATTTGTTATAATATGCTACTTGGTCAGTTGATACATACTGAATTCGCTCTAGGTTTAAATATTTCTTGCTTGTGCACTGTGGCAGTCATGTGCTTATGCTAATTTTAGGATTGAAATATAGGGGTGGAGTCTAGTCTGTTAATCTGGAGATAGCCATTGAGTAGCCGATGAGGCCTTTATGTGGGCATGGCTTTCACCCGAGACTCCTGGGAAATCTCGCGATATTTCCCTCGTGAAGATGAGAAGTTATCTTCCCCAGATGTTGGGAGTTAGTTTGAGAGATGATTAACCACAGGCAACACAGAATGGCAGCGGCTGGGAGGCTGGAATAGCCGGTGGAGAGACCACACGGCTTTGCCCTGATGAAGACAGACCTTTGAAGTTGGAGTGGCATGCTATTGATGGACCTGAGCCCTGGAAGCGAGGAGCCATGGGGAGACCCCTGCCAGCACCAGGATTCTGCACCCACTTACCTGAGACTTTCTGAGTCGGAAACAGACTTTATAGACTGATTTTGGGCATATGGGTTATTATTGGACTTATGACTTTGCACTGGACTGGATTAGGATGCCTTCTTAGGGTCACATTGCGTTTGTATATAAACCCTTTCCTTATACCTATATGCGTGTCTCTGAAATTTGTTCCTCTAGTCTATCCGGACTAACACATACATACACTGACAGTTTTCTCTCTGGTTTATTTTTTATTTTTTGGGCATCACTGCCTCTGGTGGTCGTGGACGCTACCCAGTGCTGCTCCTGAGAGCCACTGCTGGATTTAAACCGCCAAGCCCATGGGCTGCAGTCCCACACTCAACCACTTAAACCACCAGGGCTCAGCCCTATCTCTGGCTTATTTTAATATTGCTGGTAGTATTTTCTTTCTTTTCTGCTTTGTTTTTCATTTCAGATATGGTTCCCTGTTTGTAAAGCACAGAGGGGTGGGCTTAAAGAGACAGGGATGTAATAGCTTATTGGGGATGTAGGATATGGAGTTGGGGAGAGATGTAGAGGACTTAGAGAGCCGTTTTCTATTTTTTTCTGTAATATTTTTCATTATGTTTAATAGTATACTTATGCTTTGTACCAGGGTACACTTATTTTCTCCTATTTTCATTGATCATCTCTGTATGATTAGGGTTTATACTTAGGTCTTTAATTCATCTTACATTTGTTCTTTGTATATGATGTGGTTCTGCTTCATTCTTTTGCAGATGGAGACTCAATTTTTCTAGAATTGTGCTAGTCCAAGTAGACTAGAGAAACAAATTCAGGAAGACTCAAATGTGTATAAGAAAGAGGTTTATATATAAAAGCAGTTGAAGGCTGAGCCCCGGTGGCATAGTGGTTGAGTATGGGACTGTTGCTTGGTGGTTCAAATCCAGCAGCAGCACTCCAGGAACAAGGGTGGGCCTCCTACTCCCACCAGAGGGCAGTGATGCCTCACCAAAAAAGAGCATTTGAATAACGAGAAAATATCCCTGTCCAGTCCAGATCAAGTCCTTAAGTATATTAACCCACATGTCTGATACTGATCTATAAATTCCTCTTCAACTCATGAAACACATGCAATAATGCCAAATGCAGGCAGTTCTGTGACCTTGCATTCCCATGCAGGCCAGTGCATGGGAAGTCTTTTGAAACCAGTGGCATTGTGAGCACCTCAGCACTGGCAGGGGTTCCCTGCAGCCCCAGGCTTCTGCATCAGGATAATTTCCCAGGGCTTCTCCTCAGAAGTGTCTCAGAGGGAGTGAGGGAGAGAGAGAGAGAGAGAGAGAGAGAGAGAGAGAGAGAGAGAGAGAGAGAGAGAGAGAGAGAGAGAGAGATTCCTGCCTGTAAGAAGG
Organism: Nesogale talazaci; assembly: GCA_004026705.1. Lineage (NCBI taxonomy): Eukaryota > Metazoa > Chordata > Mammalia > Afrosoricida > Tenrecidae > Nesogale > Nesogale talazaci. The sequence continues at coordinate 74,894 of PVJH01003526.1, forward strand.
AAAATAGGAGTTCCCAGAATTCTTAGGAGGAGGCCATGCCCACACAGAGTCTTCATTGACTATGATCTGATAGGCTACATTTTACCCCTACACTCTTTATCCTCAAATTGACACCATATTACGTAACTACCGCAAACACCATTTATTGAAAATGCTTCCTCACTTAATCTACTTTTACTCCCTTATCAAAAATCAAGTGTCTAGAGATGATAGTTGTATATCTGCATTCTCTGTTCTAATCCATTGGTCTACTTATTTATTGTGGTACCAATGCAAAGCTGTTCTGATTACCATGATTATATGCTAGGTTTTGGAATTGGGGGTGACAGGGCTCCTGTGTTTTTTAAAATAGTGTGCTGTTCTAATTTTTTTAATCATGTTTTGTTCTCCCTGTTTGTTTTTCACAAATTTTTTTATCAGTGTTTCCAGTTTTTGGAGAATTCTGTTGGGATATGGATCAGAATTCCATTGAATTTAAAGAGTATTTTCAGTAATATTGGCATTTTCACTTAGATTTCGCATAGAAACCTTCCTATCCGTGTATATGGGATATTTAATTCATTTAAGTTTCCTTAATTTCCTGTAATAGTGTTATGAGTTTTCTTTGTATAAACCTTTGTTTCTCTTCCTGTCTTGTTACATTTTCTATGCCTTTTAAAATTATCTGCATCAGCTACTTTGGCTCTAGTGAGCCCTGGTGGCATAATAGATGAAGCTTTGTATTCAAACAAGCAGCCATCTAAAAAACGTGGCATCAACTAGTCACATAGAAGAAGCACATGCACAAAGTCAGCATGTCAAACCATCAGCTGCTCCAGAAGAGAAGGAGGACCTTTGCTACTCCCATATAGTTAACGCCTTAGGGTAGCTGTTGCTTTTAAATTCTTTCTCTGATCTTTAGTATTTGCTTTATTCTAGGGTGTAAGGGTTGATGCATTGGGGGTGTTTAATTTTTTCTTCCTCCTTGATGTGTGCTCTTACTGCTATAAATTGCCATCAGAGTACCACTTTTCTCATATCCACGAGATCTTGGTATGTTGTATTTCTATTCCCATTTCTCTCCTAATAACTTTAAAAACATGTTCTTTAGTTCTTCAATTACCCAATATTTGAATGGAAAGCATTGGTTGAATTCCATAGAATTTATTTTGCAGGTTGATTATCCTATGGTTGATTATGAATTTTATAGCACTATGATTTGAAAAAAAAAGTTTTTAGTACCTCAATGCTTTCAAATTTATTGATGTTTGCTTGATGGTCTTAAATATCGTCTCTTCTGCAGTGTGTTCCATACGCACTAGAAAAATGTATCTTGTACTTCTGTTTGGTGAAATGTCCTCTCTCAGTGTTCTAATCCTCTCAGTCTGTCAGTGTCATATACACACAAGGGAGGTGTGCGCTGTGCCGATCATGTGACCTGACTGGCTCTGAGACTCCAGGAGGCGGGACTTGCTCTGAAGACAGCAATCCACAGCATGTAAGCAGCAGCGGACAATGAGTGGGTACATGGGATCATAAACAAGTGTTCTGGGGTACCACATCTTCAGACCGTAAGATGAACTCTCATTCCCCTCCTCCTACTTTTGGGGGGAAAAAGTGCCTTATGGTCTACAAAATACAGTATGTTTAAAATGCTTAGTTGTGTTTTGACTACTATTCCCTTGAGCATTATATAGTGTCCCTCCTTATCTCTTTTTATGACTGCACTTTGAGGTCAATTTTATGGGAGATTAGGATTGCAACCCCTGCTTTTTTTTTTTTAATTGCTGTTTGCTAGGTGTGTGTTTCTCCAACCTTTGATTCTCAGCCTGTTTTTGTTTATAGTCTTGAGATATGTCTCCAGTAGGCACCATATCAATGGGTCGTGTTTTCTAAGTTAGTGTGCTAGCCTCAATCTTTTAATGCCTGAGTTCAATCCACTGATACAAAGGCTTATTATCTCCATCTGTGTACTCCATGCTGTCGTTTTGTGCCTTTTGTGTTGGGCCTTTTCCTACTTCCCTTTCTTATCAGTGTGTTCTGCCTTTGTGTGGAGGCAGTGGTGAGAGTGGGGGTTTCATTCTTGACTTCTGTGGCAGTCATGTACTTATGTTAATTTTATAACTGAAATGTAGGGGTGGAGTCTGGCCTGTTAATCAGGAGAAAGCCATTGAGTGGCCGATGAGACCTCTATCTGGGCATGGCTTTCACCTGAGACTCCTGGGAAATCTCGCAGTAATTCTCTCGTGAAGATGAGACGCTATCTTGCCCAGGTGTTGGGAGTTAGTTTCAAAGATGATTAACCACAGGCAACACAGAATGGCGGCAGCTGGGAGGCTGGAGTAGCTGGTGGAGAGACCACACAGCTTTGCCCTGATGAAGACAGACCTCTGAAGCTAGAGTGGCATGCTGTTGATGGACCTGAACCCTGGAAGTGAGGAGCCTGCCAGCGCCAGAATTCTGCACCCACTGACCTGTGACTTCCTGAGTCGGAAGCAGACTGTATAGACTGATTTCGGGCATATGGGTTATTATTGGATTTATGACTTTGCACTGGACTGGATTGGGATGCCTTCTTAGGGTTACATTTCTTTTGTATATAAACCCTTTCCTTATACCTATATGCATGTCTTTGAAATTTGTTCCTCTCGTCTATCCGGACTAACACAACTTCTTTCCACCCTAAGCCAATGCTATTTGGGGGGCTGTTTTCTCTTTGTGGGGTTGTTCTATTTGGCGGTCCCTTATTTATGCTTGGTGAGTGCTGTTCTTCTGCCCATATTGGGTTGGTAAGCATATTTTGTAGGGCTGAGTTTCTTCTTAAGTATTCTGTGAGTTTTTATTTGTCTTGGATGACTATTCATCTATCTTGATAGATACTTTGGATGGATAGAGTATTCTTGGGTTTGTTTAATTTCCCTTCAATGTTAGCGATATGTTAGTCCACTCCCTTGCCTTCTTCATAAAGCCTGTTGATAGGCCTAAGGATATTCTTGTTTGAGAATTTATATGTGATTGCTTTCTTTTCCCTAGCTGGTATCATGATTTTCTCACTTTCCTCAAAGTTGGACAGTTTAACTATTATGTGCCTTGAGAACTTCTTCTTAGAGTAAAGTGACCAGATTTTAAGTGGGACACCATTGACTGGTGGGTGGGGAGTGGGGTGGGGGGGAGGTTCTTGATTAAAAATCTGGTCTATATGAAACAACATTTTTCATAGAATACAAAAATAGTATGGTAATATATTTATTTCAGTTTTAAAACACTGCATGACATTGACAAATTATTAAAAAGCAGGGCATCTGGTACTTTATCTAAGGGTTCAGTCTAGCTGGTGTTCTTTCAGTCTCCTGAATGGTTTGCTGGTTTTCATTGATTAGACTGGGTAAGTTTTCTTCCAAGAATTCTCTGATTATTGTTGCAGAATACTTTTTGGTCTTCTTCCAGTGAGCCACTTATTCTGATGCTGTTCCTTTTCCTAGCATCAGACATAGTTCTTGGGTTTTCTTCAGCTTCTTTGATGATCATATTACATTTTTGTTGGCATTTGTTAAAGTATTTTTGGCTGTGCTCTAAGTCACTGGTGCAGTTCTCTGCTGCAGGGATATCTGCCCACTGGCACAGCGATCTATCTGTGGAAAACTCCATGAGTCAACTACTCGTTTCTGTTATCTTGTCCCTCAGGTCTTGTATTTCCCTGGGTGCACGGTCCTTAGCTCCTCTATCATTTCATCCTTTTTCTATATTGTTTCTCTCATATCATTTATGACTCCAAGCAGCATTCTGAAAATTTTTCTCTGTGGCAGACCAGTGTCTGTTTCTTCTATGGACAGCGTTAGGTTCAGGACATCTTCTGCCATTGCCTTTCGTTTCTCCTGTTCTATGTTGAGGTCATTGGGGCTGATTGCTGTCTGCATTGCGTTGTTTCAGAGGAGTCAATTGTTATTTCCTTGGAAGCTGAAGAGCACTGGCTCTTTCTAGAAAATTTGGTGAGATGCTTCTTTGAGCTGCCTGCATTTAATTTCACTATGAAATTGCCCTACCACTTTATCCTCCTGTGGCCTAACAATTTAGCTAGTTAACCAGTATTATGTTATTTAGAGGACAAGTTGGATGGTCCTCGCAGAGGACACTTGTTGCAGTGGTTGTGGACCCACAAGGATGGTGCTGTACTGGGTGATCTCACAAGAAACCATTATGGTGTGGTCCGCGATAGTTCCAGGGTACGCAGAGTGCGTGCAGAGGTGCTGGCTGTAATGAGAGTGCCACAGAACGCTGCTAGGTTGTCCACCTGGGTGTAGACACCTGGGTGTAGAGCACCTCAAATGGTGGGTGGAAATTCCCTGGTCAGATAGATCGCTGTGACAGTGGGCAGATATCCCTGCAGCAGCATGGAATGTTGGCAAGTGTTGATCAAGCTACCCTAAGCTGTGAGCCACTGTGGCAGGTTGGAGGAAGTTGCTTCAGTTATGTGGGACCACAGAGGATAGGTAGGAATTCCCTCAGCCAGATAGGCAGAATTTCCCCCAGAAGAACATGGGAGGGACTTCCCCTGGAAGATGTTGGGCAGAATATCCCAATGGAGGGTGGACAAGGTTTCCCCAGCCTTGGGTTCCAGAGGTTGGAACTCTCCTAGCTGGATGAAGAGCACGTGTAAATGTCCTAGGCTAAAGGGCATGGTCTGGAGGGCCACAGTGGCATGTAAGAGAAAAGGGAGGAGTAAAAGAAAAAAAAAACTAAGCCTGCTGAGACTGTGGGGGAACAGGGAGAAGAGAGGGAAACAAAAATACCAGTATAGCTGAGCCTCAATTCCTGACCTTGGACTGGAGAGATTTAAGCCCTGCCAGAGGCAAGTGAGATGGTGGTTGGAGAGAGAAAAGAGAAGTAAAAGCAACAATATAGATGAGCCCCAAACCCCGCCTCCAGGCAGTGGCAAGCTGTGGCCATGTTGAGACAAAGTCCCAGATTCACGTCCAAATGACCCTGGCTCCAGCAGAGATGTGGTGGGGCTAAAGCCAAACCCTAGCTGGCCTCCACTGTGGTAAATCAAAAGGCCCCAGCTCCTCAAATCCTACTGGATCTGTGCCTACTTTATGCTGCTCCTCCTGGGACCTGGCAGTGTAGAAATTTTCCTCTTAGTAACTGCTCCTGCTTTATTTCTGTGGAGTCCCTGTGGTATGTGTTGCTCAGTTGCTACCTTCCTGGAAGTTACACCAATGTTTATATAGTTATATATTTTAGTTCAATTGTGGCTTTAATCATTATATACTTGTGTGGAGTGACTTTTAGACTCAGAAGCTCACAGGAGCACTTCTACTTTGTCACTCTGTTCTGTACGGTCCTTGTGAGCTAGCATTGGAACAATGGCTGGGAAACTTTGGCCATAATGTTTGGGAAATTCTTTTTCAATAGTTTTTCATTTATTTTCTCCATAGTTAGTATTTCTTCTTTATTGTGTTAGGTGTTTACCGAATGTAAGTTGTTCTTCTTAATATCTGTCTCTTGAAATTCTCAGATTTTCTTCATAATTGAGGGATCTTTAATAAGCATGACTTTGAATTTTGATCTCGAATGATTTTTCTTTGAGATAACTGATTTGCATTTCTACAGTTTCAACTATTGCACCCTTCCTATTTCAAAATCTTATCCAGTTTTATTATTTTATTGTTTGCCTTTTCATTTCTTCTTGGAGTTGCCAAACTATTCCACGTTCATATTTTTCCAAATTGATTTTAGTACTTTCTTTAATTCTTTTTTATCCTGATTTTCTGCATTTTTATGAATTTTTCCTTCAACTGTTTCAAGTAGCTGAAGACTATTCACTAAACTCCCTCATAGGAAGATATAATGCTTCTTCCTCCTAGAACAGACTTGTCCGTATCTGCAGATTTCACAGTCACTTGAACTCTTTTCTCATGCTGGGTATGTGTTGAGATTCACTGCTGCTTCTGAGATTTGGCCCTATTTTTAAAATATCTGTCCCAGAGGGGAACCAATCAGGGTGCAATATAGCACCTATGAAATATAAACTTTCCTCTATTTCTTTAATGCTTCCTCCCACCAACTATCATGATGCCAATTCTACTTTACACAACTGGATAGAAATGAGCATGAATACTGGTCCAGATAAGGGCTTAAAACACAGGGAGTACAGGACACATAAAACCCTTGTACCAATAATGAGAGTAGTGATACCAGAAGGCCAAGTGTAAGGTGGGGGGAGAAAGAAGGAACTGATCACAATGATTGACCTATAACCTCTCCCTGGGTGACAAACTACACAAAAGTGGGTGAAGGGAGACAGCAGTTGAAAACAATAGTAATTTATAAATTATCAAGGGCTTATAAGGGAGGATGGAAGGTGGCAGGTATGAAATGAGCTGATACCAAGGGCTCAAGTGGAAAGAAAATGTTTTGAAAGTAATGATGGTAGTGTGTGTACAAATGTGCCTCACACAGTGGGTGCATGCATGAATTGTGAGAAGAGCTGTAAGAACCCCCTATAAAGTGATTAAAACAAAGAAATGGAGATAATATAGCTATAACAGGAGACTCAAATGAAAAAAGCCATACAAAAAGCCTTGGTTTGGATATTTAAATTAAACCAAATAAAATTAAACTGAGTTGACAAAAAATAAAAATAAAAGAGAGATGACGATATGCTCTATTGAAAAGTTATTCTATTTTGTATTTGATAAAACCAATTGCCATTGAATCAACCTGTGCTTGTGATGTAGAGAATTGTGCTTAAAGGGTGTTTTCAGTGGATGAATCTGGGGGTGTAGATTGCCAGGCCTTTCTTACCATGTGCCTCTGGTTTGACATGAACCTCTAATTTTTCAGTTGGCAACCAAGTGCGTCAACTCTGTACCACCCAGGGATTCCATATAATTCACAGGGAAGTCAAATGTCTGACACAGCTGTGTCATATACTTCAACCATCAGTACCTGACCTGATAAACCTGTTTACTTGGATTTATATGTCAAATCAACAAGTTTGTCATCCTTGGGGGACTCAAGTGGTGATGATTCAAAAGGTCTTTGAAAATGGGACTTCCCCTCACAGAGGGGTCACAGGGAAGAGATGAGTCACCCAGACCACAGAAGCACACCGATGAAACACACAATATTCTTCAGGGTCCTTGAGGTTTCCTCACCGCCCATTACCATGACCCCAGACAAGCCTTTCACTCACACAGGTGCACAGGTATAGATAAGATACAAGAGTGCACAGAATCCAGGAACAGGAATGGAGTAATGAAACCAGAAGGGTTGGAGGAGGGTAGGGAGAGGAGGAGAGGAAGGGGAACACCTCTCTTCCATGGGACAAAGGGGATAATGATTAGTGTAAGATATGAAAAGATTTATCATTAAAAATTAACCAGGGATCATGGAGGGGGAAGAAGGAGGGGAAAAAAAGAGGAGCTGATGGCAAGGGCTCAATAGAAAGTAAATGTCTGGAAAAGAATGATGGCGACATAGGTTCAAATATGACTGATACAATTGATATATGAATTGTTACAAGAGTTATAAGAGTCTCCAATAAAATGATTTTTTAGTTTGAAAAGTAAAACAAAATATCTGTCTCTGGTTAAAGACAAATCCCCACACACCTGTTGTAGCCACACAGAGTTAAAGGTGATCATACAGTAGAGCTCTGGTTGACCTTGAAGAGGAATGAAAGTCAGGAGACCATTAACTGCTGCCTCTGTCAAGATCTTGGTTTCAAGATTGGTTCCTGCATGTCCACGTAGTGCTGGGCAGTAATCAACGTAAATGAAAACAAAGGGGCAAGAAGAGAATATCCCAGACTCCACCTTCTCACTTGTCCAAGTTGTATTCAGAGATTCTGCATATCAGAGACGGGGGCCAATTCTCTTTGGGTGTAGACTACCAGACAGAATATGGTGCCACTGTGAACCCTGAGCTGCAAGAGAAATGCAGTTCAAACTTGCCTATTGTGATTGTTTTCTTCAGTGCAGGCCCATCCAATTCTTCACTCTCCTGGGGCTGACACACCCACTAAGTATTCTGGGCAAGTGTTGCTACAATGCATTTCCTTGAGAATTCCAGCCAGGCATTGAGAGTTAGCTTCCCACTGATCTGAATCGTCCTCATCCAGGCAGAATTAAGAAAACAGACAAGGACCCTCTCAACCCCACAGTGTAGGATCCTAAGGATTTGTCCACCCAATTTCAATCACAGCTGCTCCTACTCAGCACAGACTCAGTTCCTTTGCACGTGTGTTGGGGGAGAGGCATCAGTGTCCTCTCAAATTGCTAGTTAGGTGACGGTGTTTAGAAAATCCTCTGACTTGCCTTTTCTGTTTCCTTTGCTGGGGCTTAGAGTACTGTGGGCAAGAACATAGATGACCTACGTGGCGGTCATGTGCTTATGTCAATTGCTTCATTGAAATGTAGGGGTGGAGTCTAATCTGTTAATCGGGAGATAGCCACTGAGTAGCCAATGAGGCCTCTGTGTGGGCATGGCTTTCTTCTGAGACTTCTGGGAAATCTCGCGGTATTTCCCTGGTGGAGATGAGAAGCTATCTTCCCCCGTTGTTGAGGTTCAGTCTCTGAAAGCACAAACTATGGACAAGACAAGATGGTAGCATCCAAATGAGCTGGAAGAGTCAGAGGAGAAGCCACATGGTGTTACCCTGATGGAACCAGACCTCTGAAGCTGGAGAAGCCACATGGAGACCCCTGTCAACTCTGAGTTGCTTCTACCACCATTGGATGCTGTTGATGGACCTTGAACCCTAGAAGCGAGAAGCCATGGGGAGACCTCCACACCAGCCCCTGGACTCTCCACCCACTGGCCTATGACTTTGTGAGTCAGAAGGAGACTTTGTAGACTGCTGTCGGGCATGTGGGCCAATGTCAGACTTATGACCTTGAACTGGGCTGGGTTGGGATGTTTTCTCAATGTTCCATTTCTCCTGTATATAAACCTAACTCTTATATCCATATGCATGACTATGAGTTTGTTTCTCTAGTCTACCCAGACTAACACAACCTTCTAATGGGATGCAAAATAATACACTGCAAACTTATATTAAAAATTAAGAATTCAATACTAAGAGCAGGAAGGGAAAGTGGACTGATTCCAGTAGAAATCTAAGCTTAAACCTACATTTCCTGGTAATAATGAACAAATGCAAATGAAGCAGATACAATTGTTGATCTACCTGCTTAGACAAGTACAATTTTTATTTTTATTTTTTTCTATCTTCCAGAAGAAACAAATATTTCAACAAATCAAAATCAAAACATTCCTCAAGAGACTTAATATGCAGCCTCAAGGTAAGTTCATGTTTTGACTAAGATTATCTACCTCACTAGATTTATGCCAGAATAATAATTTAAATTGTTTCTGGAGGGAAATAATTTCCAAAGCTTTCTTACATAATATTTGACATTCAAACTAATGCAAAAAATCATCACCTCTATCAAGATGTAAGATCAAATAAGCAAAACAAAGGCAGCAAGCACACAAGGAAGTAGATATTACAAAAATGACTAGATATTACAGTTATTGATAAAAATTATATTGCAACTATAATGAATAGGATTTAAATGACAAGATGAAAAGTTCTGATGGGGACAAAAGCTTATATAGATTTTTGAAATGAGGACATCAGGATAGTGATTATTTCAAATAAATATAAAGTGCACCGTAAGGATTATTTTGGAAGTGTTGACATTTTTCTGTTGCTTGAACTGCTTGGTTCTTTCATAGACATTTTTAACTATTCAGTTAAACAAGCTATGTTTTTTTTAACTGTGTTATGGCTGCAATTAAACTAATTTTAAAATACTATCTGAAATAAATGCATGTCACATTTTTTTATTGAAATGAAAAAAGTTATCAGCAATCACTGAGTGTGAATGCAGTTTGAGACAAACCTGCTGTTGAAAGAAAAGTGCTGAAAGGCCAGCGATCAAAGAGGAGTGTCATGTAGCTAGGTACCCTGGAGCCAGCTCTGACTCATAGCGACCCAATGTACAAAAGAAAGGAAGTTGCTCTATCTTGGATCTTCATCACTGCTACGTGGGAGGTTCTTTGTGGAGCTCGAGTTTCATCTGACTAAGGGGCTTACGTGTTCTCAGCCCTCTTCATCAAACATGATACCTCTCCCCACTGCTAAGCCCCTCCTGATGAGAAGTTCAAACTTAACCAGGTTTTGTCTCAAGAGCCTTAATTCTGTCTCACCATCCTTGCTTCTAAGACTTAACATCCTCCAAGATCATTGTATTTTTTGTCTTAGTGATCTCTGGGATATTTAATATTCTTGAGCATCAATACATCTTGACTTTCCTTTTACTCTGTCCAATTTTCTCATGCATAGGAGGCAATTGAAATACCATAGCTTGACGCAGATTTATAATAAGAGAATGAATAAACAGTCCATTATTTCCTCCAACTGAAAAAGATTACCATCTTTTAGATGGAAGACCAAATAAAGATTCATAAATATTTATTATTTTCCAGTTCTTTATAGGTTGTCTCCTTTTCTTCATAAGGAGTGTATAGATTCCACAATGTTTATTAAAGAAGAAAAATTTAAAAAGCACAACTTTCATGATTATCTCTGCCTTCATTAATATTTTTTCTGGGGAAAAAATCTTTTTCAACCCAGAAAGGATATATATATATATATATATATATATATATATATATATATATATATATTTCTCATCTCAGTTATTTAGAAATCACCAATGGAATGTTCAGTTTAGAATTATGAAGCTAATGAATATGTTGCAATATAGGGTGTAGTTTTCAACATTCCATATCAACATTAAAATCACTTAACATTAACCAAATGCTTTAACAATTGTTCTGCTTCTACTTTAGCAGGTTCTAATTCTATTGCTTTTCAAGGCAAGCAAGAGCAATCTCTTATTCTGATTGAGGAACATCCGCATTGACAGAAGGAAACCCAAATAGCCTACTTGAGAACCACAGATTTGAGTGAAATATCTTTGTTGACCATTTTAAATGAAGGCATTTCTTTAGGGTTCGATATATGCTACCAGTGTGGTTAGAGTAAATATTTTAAAAATATTTCAAAGGGAAGTCAAGACTCTTTTTCATTCTACTTCATAAAAAATTCACAAAGGGATCAGGTTAAAGGAAATAAGGATTAAATCGCTGTGGTTGGAGTGTATGCCAGAAAAAATGGGTCAATTATATTTGCATGCACAAGCTTTTATTCAACAAGTAGAGAGATGCAGAATCCCTGCTGTTTGTAAATTAAATTATATGGCTCCCATTACTGATTATTGTTTAATGGGAATAGAGAATACACACAAACACCAAACTCTATAACAATACAAAATGATTGCAGGAAAACCTTAAAGAGAGAGAACAATAAATTATTTGATTAGAAATACCAAGTGGATATTCAAAAGAAAGATTATTGATGAGAAGTCATAGATTAAATGAATTTTGACCAAAAGCATAAAGCTGGATATGAAGAGTCTAAGGACTTTGTTTTTTCTTTCTTCTTGTAAATGACATGACAACATCTGAGGTTGAGGAACATTGTACGGTGACTTTCAAAGATAATCACAAGATAAGTCCAGCTGGAATTAAGAGTATAAAAAGAGAGTTTGGGAAGATAAACTTCAAAAAAGCTGTGTAGGGAAACTATTCAAAGGTAAGGTGTTTGGATTCCAGACAACATGGAAAGATGAAGGTAAGTTTGAATAAGTTTTGAAGTAAGAGAGACTTAGATTTTAATCCCAGATCTCCTAAATGTTTATGGATCTCTATTTCCCCCTTGTAGACACATAATAATATCACTCTAGGTTTGTTATCAGTCCTAAATATAATAAACATTGAGTGACTCAATAACACAAATCCTTAAGACATATTAAAACATCATCCCACTCTTCACTTTTATTCTCTAAACTATTGAATGCTGTAAATTTTTTTTGAGTAGGCTAATGGTTTGGTAAAGACTGTTTTAGAATGATAAGTAGACACGTCTGACAGTAATTTGCAGGCAGTCTTAGGAGAAAGCAAGCCATTTTCTTGTTTCAGAGAGCCGAGATCCCCTTAATAGAGTATGTAATAGTATTGATACTCTGGGAGAGCCACATGAGCTTCTACTTAACAGAGTCCATGCTGTTGTTTTTAGGTGTCAATGAGCTGGTGCTGACCATAATGACCTGGTGTACAAAAGAAAGAAACACCACCGGTCCTAAGCCATCATCAAATTTTTTCTTGTGTCTGAGCTTTTTGTTGCCCCCACTGTACCGATTCATCTTGGGGAGAGCTTTCATCTTTTTTGCTGCCCATTTACTTTGCTAAGCATGTGTCTTTCTTCAGGAACTGACCTCTCCTGACAACATGTCCAACTTTAAAGTCTTATCATGCTTGCTTCTATGAAGCATTCTGGATGTACTTTTCCAAGACAGGTCCGTGTGTTCTTATTACAGTCCATGATCTTTTCAAAACCATAATTCCAATTCATAAATCCTTCTTTGGCTTTCATTATTCCATGTCCAAGTTCCACATACTTATGAGACACACAGTAATCCTTGAGATAACATCCTTGCTCTTCAATATTCGAAAGCAGGGCTCCTCCCACTATGGCCCGTGGGCCACATGCAGCCCGCCGAGGACATTTATCCAGCCGCTGGGTGTTTTTGCTGCCACCGTCTGTCCTACCTAGCAGCTGACTCATCTGGGCCTCAGTGAATTTGTTCAGTTTTTTTTTTTTTTCAGCTAGAGTCTGACCTTCCAACAGTCTGAGAGACAGAGTTCTGGCCCCCTAAAGAGATCTTGTGCAGAGAATTTACCTAACACAACATGTTTTTGATCTCTTTACCACTCACTCATTCCTTAAGTATTGATCATAGATCCAAGCAAGATAAAATGCTTGACAGCTTCTATCTTTTCTTCATTTATCATAATGCTACGTATCAAAATCCTATTGAGGATTTTGGACCTCTTTACATTGAATTATAAACTATAATGAAGGCAGAAATATTTTATCTTCCTGAGCAAGAGCTTTAAATCATTCATATTTTGATTGAGCAAAAATGATTGTGCCATCTCTATAACATAGATTGTTAATGAGGCTTTCTTCAATCCTGATGCTACATTGTTCTTTGTATAAGCCTTTCTCCAAGGACCTACTTAAGAGATCCATACCTTCTGACCAAGTAAGGACTTCTGGGTGTGAGACAGAAGATGCTAAATTATGAGACTAAATAAGGGAAGAAATATTGACAAATAATATTTGATGACTCTTGCACAATTATGAAGGAAAGAAAAATTGTACTGGCATTCCAATTTTGCATCACTGACAGTATTATAGTATCCACAGAGAGAAAAAGAGAAGTGTAAAAGGGAAGATTTTATGTTAGGCATTATACATATTGAGCTTTGTCATAATTCTTAAATAATATTCTAACTTACCAGTTAAATATTTTCCTGGATTTAAGGTATAAGTCAAAGTTAGGCGGAAAAAGTTAAGTTACATTTCTCAGATTGTCATCTACCCAGGATGCCAGAACTATATATTTATATACTATACAAAAAAGCACACTATATAAATGAATAACTTTGGAGAACATATTCAAAATAATGGAAAATATGTTTTTTAAATGGTTACAGGCATCGTTTTCATGTATACATTCAGTGAAATATTACGAAGTAGAAAAGAAAATCTGAAAAGGTTGCAAAGGTTAAACACTGGTGAATGAATTCACTGTACTATATGTAGTATCTTAGGGGAAAACAAACAGTAAGTAATTTACATAGGAAGAGATAGTTTTTGGGGTTTTTTTGCAATAAAACCATCCCTCTCCTTTCCCAAATAAAAATTTAAAATTGGGGAACGAATGCTCAGTTTTAGATAATCCCAGAGTTTTAAGTTACAAGGAAGAATAACCAATTAAGGAAAACTTGTCCAAAAGGCTAGTCAAAAAGGAAAATTATGTGTCAGAGATTTGGAAAAGAGACAGGATTTTAAGAATAACTTCTCAACCATGTGAAATGCAGCAAAGAAGTCATGGAAAATAGAGTTGCTGGGCATTCCCGTTTTCTTTTTAAACAACTGTAGTGGTAATGATGCGATGTCAAGATGGAAGTTAGATATTTAAACTGCTTTTGAGAAAGGTGTTCTGCAGCAACATTCTCCTTGTAGACAGCTCTTCAAGAGGGCAATAATCAATCACACATGTGAAGCCCCTAGGTAGATCATTTTAAGTGCCGTTCACTCTCTTCATCACTGCAGCATGTAGCATTCTTTAACCCAAATCTTAGTTTCTGACAATCTTATCCACTTCAGACTCGACCAGAAGTTGAATACGGTCGACAATGTAATAATTTATAATATTGAAACATAGCACTTTAGGGCTAAAGATGGAACAAATCAATTTTTGTTGTTTTTACAGAAGTGGCAAAAATGCTAAGTTCTATTATTTAGCTTTTAACTCAGTAAAAATGAAAATAAATAAATATAGCAAATATATTATTATTGTTGTTGTTGGCTATGGAAAATAATACATATCACTCTCAATTTTTTAAGATGCTATAAACTTAAGTGTACAGTGAAAACAGTACTGGAGACCACTGCCCCAGAATAAAAACAGTGACTTTGCTGAGCCCTCATGTAGCTCTTGGTCTGAAAGAGTGCAAGCAGTAGGTGAGTACGTTTGTGATTTGGGGAGGGGTACAGGGGTTGGAGAGCAATTATTAAATTAGAAGTCACAACCTTTTGCACAATCCTTTTATTGTGCCTTGCACATGTTACTTTGACACTACAAATCTCAGTTTGTAGTGAGGAGAATAATAACTCCCAAACAATGCCCTCTGGTAGGCCTCCACTTGATGATTTAGGGCAGCAATCAAAACTAGTTGCTGTTGAGGCAGTCCCAACTCTTGGCATTTCCATGTGCTTCAGAGTAGAACAGTGTCCCCCAGGAGTCCCTGGATGACACAACTGTCAACTGCTAGTCAAAGGGACACATGAAATTATCACGAACTAGAAGCAAATGACAATACTCCACAATTACATCTTTCTTCTCATATTATTTATAACTAAAAAATCTTCGTTCTTAGCATATTGTGGACACTCCATAGGATCGGATTTAGTTGTTTCTGTCATTCCTTTCCACCTTTGGAATCGTTTGTAACATCCAAAGGCACATGTAACGATGCACTGCTTTCACTCACAATAAATATCAGAGATGGAGATCTGTGCAGAGTTAATGAGACAAAGATATCTCTTATTAAATTATATTTTATAAACTACGGAGAAGTCTGTGTTGAAAGCTAGCTTATTGGCATATCTTGAAAAAAGATATGCTGTGGCAGTTTGATAGCTCCAGAAGTAGGTGAGATACGGAGACAGGCAGGCATAATTTGAAAGGGATATAGAAGGTTTCTCAAAAAGATTGATGTTGAGAAAGCCACAATGCATATCTTTTTTCAGGTTAATCTTTCTGGAATAAAATAAGAACATATGTCCTTAAGTGACATTTAATAGTAAAAAATTAATTACCATATTTTTGTAAATGAGCCTACAATTGGAACATTTATGCAAGAGGACACTTCCTCCAAGACTTCTAGTATGAAAGAGGTTTTAATACATATATATGTATCAAGAGTAAATAGAAATAATACTTATTAAGTTTAATAAAATTCACTTAATGTATGTGAAACTTGTGATATTTTTTATTTCAATAATTTAAAAATTCTAGGTAAGACTTACTGAATGGCTTCCTCAACCTTCTAGTAATTCATAATCTGCACTTTAAAAACAGAGCATAAACTCTTTACTACTTCCTTTTGCACATCAACACGTATTACAATGGTATCACAATTGAACACGACATTAATTTATTTGCTTACTTAACCAATGACTCTTTGTCATCAACGTGATTCTGGCTCCTGGAGATGCTGTGGGTCGTGGTCGGCTTTCTGATAGACTTCTGAGACAGT
This sequence comes from Nesogale talazaci, assembly GCA_004026705.1. Classification (NCBI taxonomy): domain Eukaryota; kingdom Metazoa; phylum Chordata; class Mammalia; order Afrosoricida; family Tenrecidae; genus Nesogale; species Nesogale talazaci. The sequence continues at coordinate 90,836 of PVJH01003526.1, forward strand.
AGCCCTCGACCCGAGTAGGAAACTTCATTTTGTTCTCACAAAGCAGATGGTTATTTTGAGCTGCCATCCTTATCATGAGTAGACCAACGTATAACCACAATGCAACCAAGGCTTCTCTTATTTATCAGGATTCATTTTAGAAGTACTCTGACATCTACCCCACTCAGATTATATAATTAGATTTATACCTCCAACTGAGTTCATTTGATCTGTTTCCATTTAGCATCGTATGTGATAGTGTTTCCTGCAGCCACTCAGATTCAGCATCCCAGGGTAGGTCATTTGTTATAAGAATTACTATTAGAGCAGTACTCAATAAAAGTTACCCCAATTATCTACAGATGGATTCGGGTCTCTGCTCTGACCCCTCCTTTGTTCTCAACAACATGTTTGTTTGTTTGGGGTCTTCTAATGCCTGTGACCTGATCCCATTGACACCGCATGATCACACAGGTTGGTGTGCTTCTTACACGTGGGCTTGGTTGCTTCTCTGCTAGATGACTGCTTGTTTAACTTCAAACCTTTAAAAGCTCAGAGACTGTATCCTTGGATAGCTGGGCACTATCTTTACCACACAGCTTTCTTCACCACATTTACATGTGCACCCATTTTGTCTTCAGTGATCATGTTGGGAGGGCACCTTAGAATGCACAGTTGTTAGAACAAAGTGTTCTTGTGTTGAGGGAGGACTTAAACAGAGGGCCCAAATCTGTCCACTTCCTCAATGTATTGTCATGCAAATATGTGCATAAACCAATACCTCTATTTTTATGAATTAATATACTTACATGAGTGCACACCTATGCTTAAACCTCCATCCATAGCTCTGTTTCCTAGATTTTTCCTCTATCTTCCTCCTTTCCCACCATCACAATCATGAGCCCAACCTTGCCTTTCACTGCAGGTTCAACAGAAGCATGTACACAGGTACAGATAAGGGCTTATGACACATGGAATTTGGAGATAAAGCCCTCAGGAAGAGATATAGGAGTAGTGGTACCAGGAAGGAAGGGGATTTTGGAGAGAGGAGTATGGTAAGAAACTGGGGGAAGGGAGAAAGGGGTTGTGTAAAATATGAAAATAATAATAATAATTTACAATTGATTAAAGGGTCACAAGGTGGAGAGAACAGGGAAAAAGAGGAACTGATACCAAGAACTCAAATAGAAAGGAAAGGTTTAGAAAATAATGATGGCAGCATATGGTCAAATGTGCTTGACATACAATGCATGAATGTATAGATTGTTTTCAATCATCATGCTTTGGATGAACCTCAATGGCTATGATATTGCCACAGCACAAAGCTGATGTATGTATTATTACAAGAGCTGTAAGAGTTCCCGATAAAATTATCTTAGAAAAATAAGAAATAAAAATGCCCGAATTAGATTTTTTTAATTAAATAATTTTTAAAAGTGCATTAACATTGGTGATATTTAAAAGTAATAATTATACATATTGTGTAACGTTGAATTTAGAGAAGATATACTATAAGATAAATCTGATATCAATAGAAGACACAAAGTACTAAACATGAATAGTGAAGTTAAATTAAACCAGTGAATAGGATTATTATAAGGAAAGTGGTCATAAGACCAAGTGAATGAACACATTTTACTGATGCTCATAAACGAAGGGAAGTTAAAGGGTGAATTATCATATATCCAAGATTTTCTTTTTCTTCTTTTTATGTATTTTATTTTCCCCTGACCCTAGCATGTATCCAAAATTTTCATGGGCATAATTACTTTTAGATTGTTTTTCTATTAATCAGACTATTTTCAAACTGTGAATTTTGAGTTCTAATTCAAGATAAATGACATGATGTTTGTGGGTTTACAAGACAAGGCACATCTTTGCTTTCTTTCCTAATTAACAAAACTTCTGGATCCAGTAAACAGGAGAAACTTAAAATACAGGACAAAGCCCTAATTACAATAATGAAGTGGATGTATTTATGATGAGACTTACTCACCTTGGATTTTTGTACTTCTTGTCCAACATATTTCAATCTAGGTCCACTTTCCCCACCAGCACACATTTGAGGTAATTCAATCAACATTTGTAATGAAATTGAACTTGAACACATTGTCAAAGCTCCCAGATCTAGTTTGGATCAAAGTATATGATAAAATGCAAGTGGCTAACTGATACGGACAAACCCACCCAGAGGAGCTTCAGAAGACGGGTTTTTAAAAGTCTTGAAAACCCTGTGGAGTACTTCTGCTCTCACCTTGGAAGCTACCATGAGTTGGAATTGAGTCGAGAGTAAATAATAATAGAGTTGGTATATAAAAATAAGTTGGGCTCAGGGAAAGTATAATTCAAGTCAGTTATGAAGCATAATGAATTATTTCTTAGGTCAAAGTGTGACACAAATGTTTCACGGGGTATGCTTATATTAAATCATTTGATGTTTGTCTGAATTTCTCATTTAAATAGGCATATGTTTTTTGATAAATCTCTCCCACTTATTAGCATCTAAATTATTTCCTGACGCAGAAAGTTGTGTCAGTGGGAGCAAATGAATGATATTTGTAACTAATTCTGGATTCACACCATGTTTTGAGTATACGTTTATTTTGGACAAGATTTTCAAAAAATTCTAATCAACCTTCTCATAGCAGTGTCATGGGTCTGAATTCTGTTCACTACATTTTCCAAGCAACCAAACTACTTGCTCTCACCTGATTCTTTGGAATTAACACAGGTATGGCAAAATATAGAACTATTAGATTTCTATACCTAAACTCTGAAATAAGGGGTTTAATTTATTATCCCCAGTTTATTGAATTGCTATCTACACCATATATTACTCTAAAGGAATAATCGTAGGAGACTCCTCTCCAACAACACTTGCCCTTTTCTAAATGTTTGGGAATATTATTATGATTAATGATAGGTTAGAATTGAATAAACTCCCATTAGTGCTAATATTTCTTCCATTTACACAATCCCAAATACTGAAAAGTCTGAAAATATGTGGCATTTATATAACATTTGTTCTATGTAATAGTTTTTCAATATGGTATGCCCTATATGTTGTGCCTCATGAGCCTGTGTAGATCAAGATGCTGGGCAAAATTATAGTGAACATAGTTGTGTTAGGTAGGGTTCTTTAGAGAAACCTATGTCACTTATGATTAGATAACTAGCTAGTTAGCTAGATGGATTTGTACAACACAAAGGAGTATAGGAGCTAATTAGTCCACACAAAGCAGTACAGAGGGCTTAGTTCATCTCACTTACACAATAGACTGTCAATATACTGGAAGTCAATATAGAACAGTCAATATACTGGAAGTCCCTCAACTCACAAGGGCTGCCAGGTCCAAGGTCAAGGAAGTAAACAGCTGAGCCTTCTCTCTGTAATGCAGGTAGAGTCCTCACACAGAGAGCAAAACAGCAGGGCAGGTCACCAAAAGTCAGCAGCTCAGGAACTGAGCGAAGCAGGCACAGATGAAATATTGAACTCAAGCAATATCAGATGACAATATCCACCAACCTCAAGCTCAAGCGATGTACCCGTCAGCAGTGTGGCAAAGCAGGCCTTGATGGAAGCTCAAGCTCTAGGGACATCCACAGGTTGGCTGTCCCACAAGTAGTGTAACTCACAAATTGAAGCAGAGAACTTGTTAAGCAGTCCCATGCTGGTCTGATCACCAGAGAACAAGAGAGGGACCTTGATGAGCTATTTATCTCTTTGCCTTCCAATCAAACTGTAACCTGATTGATTTCCCAATTTCCCCTTGGCCAGGTTGGCACAATAAATCTACTTATCACATGAGTGCTTTTGCATAGCTTCTTCATCAGTCCTTGTCTATGCATATGAGATGCATTATATATCATGGATGTAAACGGATTTATCAGTTTTTTCCTATACAAATTAGTGTTTTGCAGAAAATTCACTTAACAGTATCAGATATGGTAAGTAGAGCGCCTACTCATCATAGCCATGTTTGTCAACACAACGTTTGTCATTTATCACCCAACTAACCTCACACTACTCTTACATAACGATGTAGAGCACCATCTTATGGATAACCATTCCAGGTGGCTTTCCCTTCGCTTGTCAAGTGCAGGCATTCATAGATCCCTTATTATACTGATTTTGTTTGGTGAACAGTCTGTTTGAACAGTCACCAGTTTCTCTGGTGAACAGATTCCACATGACTTTAAGGCCAAATTCCATTTGGCACTTATTATGCAAATAAATGTATGCAATCCCGATCCCAACTCCCAATCAAACCTACTTGCCTGGAATTGATTCCCATGCATGGACCCTCTAGGGCAGAGCAGAACTACTCTATACGCTCTCTGGGGCTGTTCATCTTTAAAGGAGCAACGTCCTTTGAACTTAGGACAATTGTATATGAGAATATTATTTTCACAATATGCAGATGCAAAACGCTGAAGCACAGAGATACTGTCCTATTTGTCCAGAATCTCAAAGCTAGTAAGTGATAAAACAGGGTTTCATCTCAGGCAAGAATTTCCAAGTTCATAATCTTAACTCCTCAGCAATGTTTCTGAGTGATATTGAAATAATACCTGGTCATAATGTGTACTCTTGCAAGTATTACTTCCATTAAATGAAGTCATTATATACAGTTGTCACTTCTTTTGTAAAGGAACCTAAGCCAGATGATTTGATTTTGAGCGGCACTATTTGTCATCTCACGCTAAATGCTAAATGAAAGTCTCTTCCAAATGTCAGTGATTCAATTTTTATTCTAATGGAGGTTTCATTCAGCCATTATTTTATATTTGTTTTTAAAGCTGCTCTTCTTCTACTAGGAAAATATCTATTTTTATTTATTTATTTGTTGTTACAAAAAGACCAACACAATGGAAACATTAACTTAGAAAGGGAGAACAGATTGCAATGATTTACATATAAACTACTCCCTGGGGGATGGTTGGCAGAAAAGTGGGTGAAGGGAGACATTGAATGGTGTAAGATATGACAAAATAATAAGAATTTATAAATTATCAAGGGTTCATGAGTGAGGTGGTGGGGGAGGGAGGGATAAATGAGGAACAGATACTAAGGATTCAAGTGGAAAGCAAGTGTTTTGGGAACAATGAGGGAAACAAATGTACAAAAGTGCTCAACACAATGGATGTATGTGTGGATGGTAAGAAGAATTGTATGACTCCCCAGTAAAAGGATTCAATAATTTTTTAAATATTAAGCAGAACTCAATGATTGAAAGAAAAGTTAAGCATCCAAGGAAAACTTTCTTTGTAGATCCAAAGTCTAATTCCAATAGCAACATGTACATATTGTCTGTGTATGAGTGTGAGTGTGTATAAATACACAAGGCAAGGACGGTTTAGATGATTTTAAACTGGATTTTAAAAATTCTATGCTACTAAAAGGAAAGAAATACAACTATTCTTTTTTTATATTAGATGATCAAAGGAGTACCCTGCTAAATTGACTGGAGGATGTTAGCTGTTGGTTTCAAAATCGTTCTTTCCAGAGAAGAGGGTGTCTGACTCAGATGCCAACACTGAGCCAGTCCTGAGAGAAGAAAGCTTTAGATGTGGAAAAGGTTAGGTTAAATTCTTTGGTATAACTTATTTCCTTCAGGCAAACCACATGCCAGAGAGCCTTCATACGAAAATAACAAGTCACATGGGTTTCTGCTTCTCTTTTTGAAGGTCTTCATGTCTTTCAGTTTTCATGTGTTCTCTTGATTGGCACCTTTCTATAAATAGTTGTACTTATCAGACTCGAAGAGTCATTCCATTCCTTGAATGAAAGAGTGTTCACACCCATCTTTGGAGGAGATGACATAAACTGTGGTTTTAAACTGAACATATTCAAAATGTCATATCTGCACACACTTATTTTTTTTCTGCACTCACTTATAAGCAGAATCATACCATTCAGAGATTTTGAAGAAACAAAATGACACAAATAGAAGTAAAAATAAAGGGCCAATACAAGCATTAATTGAGAACTAAGTGTATTCCAAAACCATGGTTAATGTTTGTACACACTTTTTAATTTAATTCTCCCATTAAGAATTAACTAGGCATTTTGTCTCCATTTTATTGATAAGACAACTGAGCTGTAGAGATATGAAAATATTTTTGCAAGATAAGTATGTGAAATAAATACTAGGACCATGATATAAAGTTACAACGCAGGATTTCTGCTACTTTCATGATATCACACTACGGAATTAGGTATCATATTAAACACAACAATACAGTTGGCAAATGAAAAAATACCAAATGACTAGAAAACTGAATGAAAAATACCTGAGTTTCTAAAGTACATCCAAAGTTTATGTGCCAGTTGTTACTTTGTTTGGAACCATTAAAATGCTTCTTGACTCATTGCAGTCTGTGATAGAATAGAACTTCCCTGAAGGGTGTTCTTGGCTATAATCTTTACAGCTTTAATACCAATTTTTATGCTCTAAGAATAGCTGTGAATCCTCACTAAAAATGAAGTTTGGGAAAAGTGTCTTTGACCCCTGATAATATGAGATTCTATGAGCTATTTTAAGAGAGAGAGAGAGTGAGAAACTGGGTAATAGAAATGGTTAAATGCTGAACAACTAACCAGCAAGTTAGTGGTTCACACCTGTCCAGAGACACTTAAAAAGAAACTGCTGGCCCTTTGCTTCTGACCAGGCCTGAAAGCTTGAAGGGACCGCTTTTTCACATATGGGCTTGTAATGAGTCCAAGCAGATTCATTGGAAACTGTCTTAGGCTGGGTTCTCCAGAGAGGCAAAACAATGAGAGAGAGAGAGAGAGAGAGAGAGAGAGAGAGAGAGAGAGAGACTGAGAGAGAGAGACAGAGAGAGAGAGACAGAGAGAGGAGAGAAGAGAGAAATTTTTATTAAGAAAATGGCTTACACATTTGTAGAAATTGGGCTAGTCCAGTCTTATCTGATCCAGGCAGATTCCCCGTCTGGGGGTCAGATATTAAACTGAAGGCTTCTCCTGACTAGCATCGCTTACAGGCTAATGAACCTGAGATCAGCAGGAACACTCCCAACTGGTGGCTGCAGAGTCAGAGGGCTCCAAGACTAACAGGTCAGGCTTGTGACTGGAGATGCACATGGGTTCACAGTATGAAAGGCCACGGACACATACCATATGAACCAGAGTTGGATGAGCCAGCTGCCGGATCCATATCCAGCACAAAGCAAAACAGTTTTTCCATAGTGTCCATTTATATAGGAAGCAGATGAAATCTTCAGGAAACTTGAAGCCCTTTCATTGCCATCAGGGCTGTATCTGAATAAGGGGAGTGTTAGAACTGTGTGGTTTCTCACACATCACACTGAGTTTGGGAACATGATGAGGGATTGATTGCCAGCCTTCATCTGCCAAATCACTCAGAATTCTGGCCTAGCTTAGTTGCTCCAAACCTAACTGCAACTAGCAATGCAACACACACATATATGTGTGTATGTAACAAAATTGAATTTCAATGAATTAATATCACAAATATACTTACATTCATCCTGTTGAAAACCAGTATTATTATCCATTTTCTTTTTAAAGAATAATTTTATTGGGGGCTCTTATAACTCTTATCACTATCCATACATACATACGTGTGTCAAGCACATTTGTACATGTGTTGCTATCATCATTTTCAAATTTTTTTGTTCTACTGAGCCCTTGGTATCAGCTCATTTTCCCTGCCTCTTCCTTACTCTCTCATTATCCCTTGATAATTTATAACTTTTTAGTCTATCCATGTCTTACACTGACTGCTATCTCCTTTCATCCATTCTTCTCTTGTTTGTCCCCCAGAGAGTGGGTTATATGTCAATCACTATTATCAATTCTTCCTTTCTACCCCCCCCTCCCCTATCATCCATTTCTAGACTTTCATATCACTCTCAAAAGAAGGTCAGTGCCTTCTGAATAATAATTCCTCCCTCCCCCTTCTCACCACCTGATGGTAACCACTAATATATTTGGTGTCTATAGATTTGCCTATTATATATATATATATTTAGTATAAGTGGGATCATAAATAATATTTCCTTCTGTGACTGGTTTATTTCACTGTTTGTTTTCAAGATTTACCTATGTTGTAATATCTACCAGACTTCATATCTCTTTAATGCTGAATAGTATTTGTGCACATGTATCACAATTTACTTATCAATTCATGTTAATAGACATTTAGGTTATCTCCACCTTATAGTTGGTGTGACTACTGCTACAAGAGGCATCTATGTACAAGTGTTTGTGTCCCTGGGTCTTAGAGTTGGGGTTGCTACATTACATCATTCACTGTTCCACATTCGGAGAAATTGTCAAACTCTTCCACAGAGTGGTACCATTTTATAACTCCATCAGAAATGGAGAAGTATAGCTTCCTGACCTTTCTGTTCAGATCAAGTGCAGAAACAGAGAAGGGAGTTCCAAAAACACTATATGCTAACTGAAACCTCTTGTTTTCCATTAAAAAAACAAAAATAAATAAGAAACCTACTAGGTATGTTTAACTGAGATATTACTCATATATTAGAGGTCAGTTGTTAAGCATTTTACTTCAAATATAATATATGTACTTGGACATGAACTTTACTGGCCCTGAAATTTAGATATTATGCTAGCCCCAGGAACTTTTGGAGTAAGCTCATTTGAAGTTAAGCCATCTTTGTACTTACATATTTTTTTTATAGAAACCAGAGTTTTCTAATAGAGAAAAAGAGATGGAAAAGTTTCATGCATATAATTGTTGCCTGCCAGTATGGTATTTTTTCCTTGAAGGAATCTTCCTCATGCAGTGTTAAGCACTCATCTGTTTATTAAAAGGTAGACAGTTCAAACCTGCCAGTCACTTAACAGAAGAAAGATTCTGTTGCCCAGCCAAAGCTGACCCACAATGACCCTCTGGGACAGGGTGGAACTGCCTTTGTGGGTTTCTGAGACTACACACGCTTAACTTCAGAGCAGAAAACCCATCTTTCCCCCAGTCTTGCAAATCTCATGGGACAGTTTGGCTGTCTTCTCCAGGGTTTCTGTGAGTTGGAAGTGACTTAAAGACAGTGTGTTTTGTTTTAGTTCTTTATTTTTTAGAATGTTTGAGAGCTAGTCTTGAACTAAAGATATAAGATAATTGGGAAGATACTAATCACATGTCTGTTATCAGTTTATCAATACTTTATCCTTCTAAAATGTTACATGTCTCTCCACAAATAAACAATTTGACTTAAGAAGGTTAAAAAATCCACTAAGAAATAGACTATGCATGAGAAGCGTAATCCAAATAGATCTAACCACTTAGTTAAGAGATGCATCCACATTATAATTCGGGAAACATCTATGTTATGTAATCACCTATTAGTTTCTCCTGTGTGTAATTTTTCTATATGTACCTTTTGCATGAAAAAAGTATTATAATTCTTCAGCATTCTTACTCCTATAGGATTGTGTCTTTTTCATCAAGGTAAGTGTTAAAAATTTCCATCAAATCAGCTCCTCAGTCCTGAATAAATGTTGTCATTTTGCACTATATTATATGAGCAATCACTTGTAATATAGGCAGGCAGACATAATCACCTCTTATTGGATACTGGATGGATTTTTTAAAAAGAAAGAAAACTTATTTTATCTAGTAATTTCCTATATCACATGCCTAACTCCCTTAGGCTGAAGGGAGTTGATGGTCAGTGAATTCCTAAGACTGAAAGTTCATGGTCAGTGTTTCATCCCACACTGCTAGAGCTCTGTCATGAGCTAGACTATGATGACAGCTTGGTCCTCCGGTCTGTGACTCACAGTAGACAAATGCAGCAAAAGATATTAATAATCTTTTTTTTTCTTTTGGAAAATCCCCATTGGAAAACTTAAGTACTCCAAGCTACCATACTAATGCAGATATATATTTGTTTATAGACTAATCCAGCAGTATAAAACTGCATTTGGATTGTTTTACAAATATCAAACATGATGCCACTATGTAGAAATATTTAAGTTATTAATATAAGTAGGAGATACTTTTACAATTTATAAAAAGAAAATAAATAGGCTTCCATGGTGAGGAGCAGAGGTTTCTGAATGTTGGAGACACAATTTGAGTTTGTGAGAAAGTTTTCATTTAGATGCTGTGTTGGAATGTGCTTGAAATCTGCAACTACACCCACATCTAAGTAGCTCTACCTAGTTTAAAGACTTTTAGAAACCATAAGTACAAACACCTGAAGTTATTAAAAATACATCTCACAAATAATGGGGAACACAGCACTTTTAAAATTAGTAAAAACTATGGAGTTGAGGTGATTATGATCATGGAGCTTAGAGAATTACAACACCTTGTTGCTTGGGAGACCAAGTTAGATTACATGATCTATGTACAGATGCCTGCTTTTAATTGATGCTTGCAGTGCATTTTTAAGTGTGGACTCATTTGATCTTTTGTGATTGACTCACTTGGTTAATGAAAATGGTTTCCAGATCCATCTATGTCATAGTTATTTTGTAGTTTCATCACTGTATTGTTATTCTGCTCTGTACATAACTGCGATCCTTTATCCATTCTTCTGATGGGCACTGGTGTTGTTCTCTATTTCTTACTATTTTTAACTGTGCTGTGGTGAACATTAGGGAGAATGTTTTTATTTTTGTCAGGTGTCATATTTCTTCCCATTCCAAAGAAAAGTGACCCAACAAAATGCTCAAATTATAGAACAATATCATTGACATCACATTCAATAAGATTTTGCCACAGTTCATCCAGTAACAGTTGTGACAGTAAATTGCCTAGAAAGATTCAGACCATCTTCAGAAGACAATGTGGATCAAATCAGATGGACCTTGGCTGAAAGCAAAGAATACAATTTTTTCTTGTGTTTTTTTTTTTGGAGAGGGACATCACTGCCCTCTGGTGGTGGGAGTATGAGGCCCAGCCTTTGCTCCTGTGGAGCCACTGCTGGACTCGAACCATCATCCCAGTGGGCCGTAGTCCCACGCACAATCACTACACCACCGGGGCTCAGCATTTGCTTGTGTTTTAATGACTATGCAAAGACATCCAACTGGGTGGATATATATATATATATATATATATATATATATATATATTTTTTTTTTTTACAAACTATTGATATCTTTGATGAGAATGGGAATTCCAAATACTTCATTGGGTTTCACAGGAAGTACATGGATAAAGAGAGAGCGGTGTGAACACAACAGAGGCTTCTGCATGGTTTTAACTCAGGACAGGTGTGGGTCAGGTTCGTATTTTATCATCATATTTATTCAATATGCATGCTGAGCAAATAATTAGAGAAACTGGATTACATGAAGAGCATTGTGGCAGCGGGATTGGAGAAAGGCTTACTAACAGCTGTCATAGTTTGATTTTATGTCGGATTGTCCTTTTGTGAAAATATAAGGATGAAGTCCAACCTTTAAACCAGCACACAACCAGAAGATGTTTCCTGAGAGAGGTGGCATATTTATGAGACACTGGGAGCTACTTCTTCCTCCTTTGTACTTCCCTTTCCTCCTTGCTGGGACTCTGTGTTTTCCTCAAGGCATGGCCCCATGTGGGCTGTCTGACGCTGGGAGCCCACATTCTCATCAACCACACATGCTGCATCCAACAGGCTAGCCTGTGACCTTCCTGCATTGAGCGTCACCTTTCCGCACCATTGGTTTTGGTTATGTGAGTCTACAGAGAGCTCCAAATAGCATTGGATGCATGGATGTGAGCTAGACTGCATCACGATGACTTCTTGATATAAAATGACTTGGCATAAAATTATTTTTTATATAAAAATGAGTGTCACTGGCTTTGTTTCTCTAGGCCACTCAATCTAATGACAGCCATATACCAATCCCTTATTTGTACATCTTAACAATATCTTTGACAGAGGAACCCTCCCCTCAGCTGGGGTTAGTTTCTCATGTTGGGGTAAGAGGGAGAAATCAATCAGTACCTGACATCTGGCATTGTTCTGTGGTTACCCCAGTTCAACTGACACTCCTAACACTCCTAACAGTTTTTTCAGTGAAGCTTAATGGAAATTCAAGTCCAGAGGGGGTGGAGGTGCGCAGGTTCAGCATATATATTTTAGAGAATGTAATTTCACTTTTGATGGTGTGCAAACCAGGTGGGGCAACTTGCCACTGGGGATATTCCTTTCATAGACTTTAAGATTACTTACATAGGCCCCAAATAGGACACATTCTCTTCCAGAGAAACAGAAGGCACAAGAAATCCCCAGAAGGAAATGTAGAAAGAATGAGAGATTGAGGGGAATGTTCATAATGTGTCGAGGGTTGTGTTTCATCTTCTCAAAACAGCTATTCTTTCTGGCTGCCAAGGGAGAAAGGGCAACAGCAGCTTTCCTGTTTACACCCCAGGCTTGACATCATTGAATAAGAGTACTTCTATGAGAAGCTCCAAGAAGAACAGCAAGAAGAACAGCCTTGCCATGTGTGTTTACTTATTCAATAGCTACCCTGATCGCATTGAATAGGAGGCCCATACACTATCTGACATTTACAGTATTTTCTCTTAAGATCTATAACTTCCAATGCTTTGATAGGTTATTTGGAAACACATGAGAAGGTACATTTGTTCCTCATGTATCTCTTCTTCTTTGATAGAAAGTGTGGTAGTTCTTATCTGGATACACAGAAGGTGGGTATATAGAATTACAAGACTGGTATGAAGAAACTCCTATTTTTTCTTTTCTACCCACTGAGCATCAGAATGAAAGTCTTTATTATGCAAAGAGAGTTATGGCTTATTTTTCCTTCAAAATTTTTCTTTTAAAAATCACCCATAAGAAGTATTTGCTTAGACAACATGACTGAAGATCTTTTTAAAGTCATCAAATTCATATATAATTATCATAAGCAAGACAGCACAATTCTCTTTGTAAAAGACTGTTACCTTTTTACTATTATATTTTAATTATATTGGCAAATGGGAATCAACAAGTCAGGTGCAACCTGTGCATTCGTAGTTATTTGTACATAGACTTCCCATCTTAAAGTATTGTGATATACTTAGAATATTTAAAGTGCTCACTAAATACTGTTGTCTTCTGAGTCCACATAGATTTCCTCACAATAGCACTGGGTTAGGAGCTATCATTGCCTACATTTTATAGGTGAAATTATAGAGCTCACCCAAGAATGTATGGCTAGAGATTGATAGCATTACAGGCCCATCTAAGCATTCTTACTGCAGCACCCACTTTGAACCTGTAAATTAATTTGGCATTGTAATTTGGTATTATTGTAAGACAAAGGGAATTAATAACGTATAGATATTACAATGGAATTGTAATATCAAGAATCATAAAGTCATGCTTTCCTTTTCTTGTGCTACTACTTACCAATTGGTGGCACTGGATGAGTTATTTACTTCCTTTATTAACTGCATATGTTACCAATTTCTGTCTTAATAGGTTACTATGAGGATTTGTTAAATGAATCCACATGGCGAATGAGAAGAATTACATTTAGTATTATTAATTTTCTCTTAATATTCCTTGAGTTGATACTAGTTTCTTGAATAGCTATTTCACACACACAAGTGCAACAAATGCATTAGGCAGATTTGTCTATTTTTATTCACATTACTCAATAAGTTAGTACAATCAGTGTTTGTTGAGCTCATTTCTGGCAGTGATAGTTGATCTCCCCAATCCTGAGACTAAGTCTAAGCTAGCATGATTTAGCAAACAGGCAGGCGGGTGCAGAGAAGCTAGGACACCTTTTAAGTCAAGAGGGATTCAGGATTGGCACAGTGGTAAGTTACCTAAAAAGAGGAACCACTTACCTTTTCTGCAAGTTCGTTATTGCCTGAGGACACAGGGAGGCAAGACTCAATGACTATCAGAAAGAAGGAAAAGACATTGGAGGAAAAATATGCTAATCTAGATCCTGACATAGATTCTGGTCCAATAGCTACTTGACTGACTTTTATTTTTATTTCCATCAAAATCATTCAATTATCTTACCTGTACCTTAGAAACTTTTCCACAAGCTCACTGCCATCAAATTGATTCTGACTCATGGTGACTCTGTAGGACAGGGTAGAATTTCCCCAGTGAGAAACTAACTCTTTATGGGAGCAGAAAGTATGTAACCCAAAATGGAATCCACTATGCCACCACAATTCCTCAACTGTGCTTGGAGGAAGTGTCAGATCATCCATGTAGAGTAGAAAGAAAATTCAGCAAGACTACTTTATGCACCTGTGCTTGTTTAACTCAAGCTTTTAAGATCTAATAAGCAAATTTGCTTTTTTTTATTATCCAGTTGTATTTGTTCAAGTGCATTACAGCATACAAACTGAAAACAATAAATAAATTGATAGGTGTGTTTCTGTTGTTTAGGGGCCCCATTATCCAGTTGTTTTAATTGGTTACTGAAAAGATCCATCACGTTGGGTCTGCCCTCCCATTGCAATAGATCCTTTTAGTGACAACCCCTCCCATGCAAACTGAAAACACCTCTTAATATCAACTCATAGCAACAAAAATAAAGTGATGTGAGTTATTTTAACAGCTCGTGAGTTTATCTGTGATAGAGCCAGTGAAAAGATATTTAATGAAAAGGCATTTCAAAAGTATATAAATATATACATAAATTCTCTTTGATGTTGAAGGCAACTAGAATGTAGTAGGCCAGCATATATTTATATCTATATGACATACATATATATTCACCATTTATTTGACAGTTTGTCATGATGTGATAATGTGTGTGTTGCTGTGATGCTGGGAGCTTTGTCACTGGTACTGCAAATGTCAGCAGGGTCACCAAAGTGAACAGGTTTCAGCAGAGCGTCTGGACTAAGCAGACTACTAGTAGGGATAAAATGTCCACTTCTGACGAAAGCCACTTAAAATGCTAAGGAGTATATCAAAGCATTGTTAATTACTGACAACCTCATGAATAGAAGCAGAATTAGCACTGGAATGTGATCCATTCAGGTTGCAGGCACTCAACATACAACCAAAGAACACCCATGTCTCAGGGTAGTATGCACTACTACCATGTGGATGGAGTAAAGTCTGTGGTTGTAAAATGTTAAGCACCTTCATTTGCTGATGTGGCATGACTCAAATGTGAAGAAACAGCTTAAACATCAGTTAGCAATAGAAATTTTGAATGAATGAAGTATAAAGCTAGAAAAATTCAAAGTTGTTAGACAATGAAATGAATGCAGAAAAATGGACTTTCGAGTCATTTGTGAAATGGACTGCATGTGTTGGCTATTTTGAATGAGAGCATCTTCTTGTTTACTATTCTGGGAATGGTGTTTGTTTTCAATAGGAATTACATTGAATTCATCATAAAAAGGGCATTTTAAAATGATAGAACAATGCTGACTACAGTTATACGATAAAAATACATACAAGGAAATTCAGTCAATTAAATACTTTTTAAATTTATGCACCAATGATTAAATCTAGTGATGCAGAAATTAAAGAATTCTACGAATGTCTACCCAACCAGATAAAGAGAACAAGATAAAGCCTGAGAATTGGTGCGTATTGCTGCTAACTTTATGGATAGCCTGTTTTGATTTGACTTTGCTCGTGGATGAAGACTCACAAGGTTCCAACTGGTATGAATATTATTCACATCAAAGAACATGCTTGTTTCCTCAGAGTACTGGTTTCATGCAAAGAGCAGTATACCAACTGGATACCCAAAAATAGGAACCATAAAGGCATGAAATGGATGGATTATAAAGTTTCATGGGTAGGAGAATATGTTAATAGGGTTACAGGATTGTGCTGTAGGTGTTCATATAACTGCATTTGTTAGGCAAAGAATATTTTTGTTTTATTCACTTATTGAATATTATGTTTAAATGAGGCTAGAACGTTTTTGATTGTACGCATTTTAGTTTTATTCTATTAGGCACACATATGATTTTACTTTTTTGTTTTAAAAATGATATGTGGCAAAGAAATGTACAAAAGTCTCAAGTTCACAAGGGCTGGTCTTCAGTAGCTACATAATTTTGTGTCAGTATGAAGATACATAAAAACATAGGGGAGGGATTCCACCTGTCAAACAGGTCACAGCCTGATAGTGCCTCCTTGTGGGCATAGTCTTCTCACAAGGAGGGCCCTGGGAACCTCCCTTTCTTTCTCTGCTTTTACTTTGCTGTTGGTTGACCATGGTGGCTTCCAGAGCCCTGTGATGCAGTCACTGCCAGTAGATCCACATGAGTCTGCACCCACTAACCTGTGATAGTCCTGTGTTGTGCATCATTGTTTGGGATTACGTGAGTCTGAACTGGCACTTTATGGGCTAATATCAGACTTATCAGACATGAATTGGTCTGGGCTGGGATGGTTTCTTCATATAAAATTCTGACAGGTGTATAAGTGTCACTAGGTATTTTGTTTTGTTCTGTTCTTAGTCAACCCAGTCTAACACAGTGCAGGACTGGGTGGTGTTTTGCTCTGTTGAGTACAGTGTTACTATAAGAGTTGTATCTGAAGCAATGACACGTAGCACCTATCTCGCTCTATTTGTTCATATATATTATTTTACTATAATATAAAAGCATTATTATTATATCAGAAATACATATGTACACATGGTAATTTGATTTTTGATTTCACATAAAAGTAATGGGGTGGAGGGAGTGAAAAATGATACACAGCAAATCAAGACCTTGGTTGAGGATATCCAGATGTAGATGATGTGCTATATGGGTCTAGTTGTGAGAATTTAGGTCTTCTTTACATTGAGTTATAATCCATACTGAAAACTTCCATCCTTGATCTACTTCAGCAAATGCTTCAAGTATATCTCACTTCAGCAAGCTGAGTTGTGTATTTGTATATCTCTGGTTGCATACAAATTGAATAAATATGGTGAATGTATATGACCCTGTTACACACCTTTCTTGATTTTAAACTATGCAGTATTCCCATATTTCATTTTATAAGTTGATTGATTTCTACAACTGCCTCTTGATCCATATGAACACAGTGTTCTGGAATTCCTATTATTCTCAAGGTAATGCATACTTTGTTATTATCCAAAGAGCCTTGACACAGTCAATAAAGGGAAAGTTAGCATTTTCTAGTATTCACTGTGTTGAGCCAAGATCCATCTGGCATCAGCAATGGTATCCCTTGGTCCATGTCCTCTTCTGGATTATGTCTTAACCTCTGGAAGTTGTCAATGTAATGCTCGAACTATGGCATAATTCTTCCACAAAATCTTACTTTCCTCAGATATCAATGAGTTGTTCTATTTGTTCTATAATTTGAGGTCTCCTTTCTTTGGAGCAGATACAAATATGGATCACTTCCACTTAGTTGTCCAAGTAGCTGTCTTCCAAATTTCCTGGCATGGAGAGGGCTTCTAGTCATTAATCAGCCCTCTGAAATATTTTGATTTGTATTTCATCAATTTTTAGAAAGTTGTTTTGGGTCAATAAAGTCAGTATGCCTTCTCTTTCTTCTTTAACACCATTGATCTTTGTTCATATGAGATCTCCTGACAAGTGGACTAGTTCTTTCTAGTAGAGTGACCCTGTGTAATCTTTCCATCTGTTCTTGATGCTTCCTGCATCATTCAATATTTTATCCATAGGATCTTTCAAGATTATAATTCAATTTGAAGCTTGAATTTTTCTTGAGTTCTTTAAGATATGCTGAGTGTTTTTGTTTTGTAGTTCTAAGTCTTTGCACATTTCCTTATGATATTTGACTTGGTCATTTCAATCTGCCCCTTAAAATATTCCAAATGACTTCATCATGTCTTCCATTTGGTATAGTTAATCTACAACCAGGAGCAAGTTTGGGAGTGTCTTCTGTTATCTACTTTTGTCTTGTCTTTAATTCCTGTCTTTGAAAAATAATTTTATTGGGAGCTCTTACAGATTTTGTAACAATGATTAATTCTATGATATCAAGCATAATTCTGCAATTGCTGCCACCATCAGTTGCACAATTTATTTCTTCTGGAAGTCTTTTATGTCTTCTCTACTTTATCCCCGCCGTCACCTACCCTACACCCCAGGAACCATTAGTATTATATTACATATAATTGCTATTTTTATTGTTGTCATATCTTATATAACTCAATGTATCCATTCATACGAAATTCGGTTGCTCATTTCCCTCACATGGGGTTATATAGTCATCATCTCTATCAGGTCCCCGTCACCATCTCTCTTCCTGTACCTCAGGGAATCATTACTCCAATTACTGTTTCTGTAGGGTTGACTATCTTGGTTTTCATGCATTGAATGATCAGAATTATATAAATGGATCAACAGAGTCTAACAAGGTTAATGAGATAAAAGAAAGACAAAATGGTAACAGAGTTCAGCTGTTCTGAAACCTGACCACTTTGGGGAACATTGCTGGCATTTGAAATACCAGTGACATAGTTTTCAGAGACACATAAGCCACCATAGTTTGACAAACTGACAGGGAAGTCAGTTTCATTCATTGTTAACTATTGTCAAGTTGGTTCTCATTCATATTGACTCCAGCTGCAACAAAAGAAAACACTACCTAGCACTGCACAATCTACACAGCTGTTAAATTTAAGCCCACTGTTTCTGAGGTACATTGGTGGCATAGTGGTCACACTTTGGGCTGTAATACATAAAGTCAAAAGTTGGTAACCACCAGCCACTCCAAGGGAGAAAGGCCTTTCTACAAATGTTACATTCCTAGAAACTGGGGTAGCTGTTCCCTGTCCCACAGGGTTGCTATGAGTCCACATAGTCTGGGTGGTGGTGATTGAGCACTCCCTCGCTCTATGTGAAAGACTGCCTCTTGACCCATGTACAGGTTTCATGTGAGATAAATTATGTGTTCTAGAATTCTAATACTTCTCAATGTCAGCCATAGTTTCTTATGATCAAGAGTGAAATACTATTTCATGTCAATAAAACACAAAGAACATCTTTCTAGTCATCTCTGCTTTCAACCAAGTTCCTTTGGATAGCACCAATGTAATCCTTCATGTTATGTCCACTTCTCTATTCTGCTTGAATTTCTGGCAGCTGCTCTTTGATGTATTGCTCCAATCATTTTTTAAGGATTTTTAGCAAAACATCCTCTTGCCTACCAGCTGGTGCAATCAGGAAGTGTCTTCAGGACTGGGTAACAAGCATTAGAATGTTCATAACAAGCAAATAAAAACACATTGCTGAGAATAAGAGGGGTTGGAGCAGAGACCCAAAATGTATGTATTGATGATGGGACATTCATCTACAGAGAAGAAGTGAGTCAAGAGGGTGCAAAAAAGCACTGATGAAACACACAATATTCCTCAGGTTCCTTGAGTTTTCCTTACCACCAACCCCCACTACTATCAAGATCCCAGTATTGTCTCTGACTTTGGTCTAGACCTGAGCTTGTACAGACGTACAGATTAGGATAAATTCTCACAACACACATAATCCAGGAACAGGATTGGGATTAGTCATACCAGAAGGGTAGGGAGAAAATGGGGTGAGGAGGGGAAACTGATTGTAATGATCGACACATAAACACACCACTCGTTCCAGGTGGGTGGGGGGTGGTGGTTGAACAGCAGAAACTATGAGGGAAGGGAGACAGCAGTTAGTTTAAGATATGAAAATAAAAATTTACATTTTATCAAGGGATCAGAAAGGGGAAGAGAGGGAAAAAAGAGCTGATATCAAGGGCTCAATAGAAAATAAATATCTAGAATAGAATGATAGAATTGTAAGAGCCCACAATAAAATGATCTTTTAATTAAAAAATCTTGCCTCTAATATTGATGATATTGTTCAATGAATTCCATATTCTTTTGTGTACTTTTCTTTGAAATGGGGACAAATATGAAAGTTTTTATCAGTTGGCTAGGTAGCTGGCTTTCAGATCCTTAACTTCGAGTGCTTCATCACCTAGCTGAAGCTTTTCAATTAGTATTCTGTCACTTCTTGGATGATCTCAGAACATCTTAAACTTCTTTTTTCTGTTACTATAGACTCTGATTACTTCTTGGAATGGTTGTATGTTGACAACCAACTCTTCTACATACAGTGATTTTGTGTGTTTCTTTAATCATCTTTTGGTGTTTTCTGTATCATTTGATATTTTGCCCATAATATACTTCAATATTTCATGTTGAGATTTGGTTTGAATCTTCAGTTATTTCAACTCGACATATCCTGGTTGTGTTTTTCTTTTCTGGCTTTTTAACTTGGCAAATTATATCGTGAAACTTTGTCTTCTAAAGCTGCCCTTTGATATTTTCTTTTTAGCTTCCTCATTTAATTTCGTCTGTTTGCTTTAGCTACTCTGCAATCAAGGGCAAGTTTCAGAGTCTCTTGTGCCATTCATTTCAATCTTTTTAAAGACTTTCCTATCTTTTAATTACCTTATTTTTTAAAGAGATATACTCGATGTCATTTCACAGTACATCAGATGCTTTGTTATTAATGCTAAATGTGTCAAATCCATTCTTGAGATGTTCCAAAATTTAGACTGATAGAATCAAGATTGTATTTTGGTTCATGTGGACTTGCTTCAATATTCAATCTCAACCCTAATTTACATATGAGCAATTGATGATATTTTCCACAATATAGTACTGTCTTTGTTTTGACTGATGATAAATTGAGCTTACCTATATTTTTTCCATTGATGTAATTAATTTTGTCCCTATGTATTTCAGCTGTTGAGGTCCGTGTGAAAAATCTCCATTTATGTTTTTGCAAAAAAAGGTGTATCAGTCTGGGAAGACTAGAGGAACAAATTCATAGACTCACATATTGATATAAGGAAAAGGTTTATATACAAGAGGAACCAGACATTGAGCTCAGTCCAGTTCAAAGTCATAAGTCTGATATTAACCTGTATGCCCAAAATCAGTCTCTAAAGTCTCCTTCCGACTCAGGAAGTCACAGGTCAGTGGGTGCAGTATCCCGACACTGGCAGGGGTCTCTCCATGGCTCCTCGCTTTCAGGGCTCAGGCTTCATGCTTCAGAGATCTGGCTCCATCAGGGCAAAGCCATGTGGTCTCTCCGCCTGCTCCTTCAGCTTCTTGGACGCTGCCATCTTGTCTTGTCCGTCATTCATTGTCTCTGAGACTAACTCTCAACAACTGGGGAAGATAGCTTCTCATCTCCACGAGGGAAATATCACAAGATTTCCGAGAAGTCCCAGGAGAAAGCCATACCCACATAGAGGCCTCATTGGCTACTCAAAGGCTATCTCCAGATTAACAGGCTAGACTACACCCCTACATTTCAATCATAAAATTAACATAAGCACATGACTGTCACAAAAGTTATTTTCAATGAAAAAGTTTCTAGTTTTGTATAATTTGATCAAGCAATCTCCAGCTTGATTTCTATGCCCAAGACTCTATTTTCCAATAATTTTTCCTTCTTAATTCTTTCCGAATTTTGCAATCCAATTGCCAGTAATTATCAATGCATCTTGATAGTTAGTTTGATCAACTTTAGATGGAAGAAGTTGGTACAATTCTTCAATTTCTTCATTGCTATCTTTAATGGTTGGTCTATAAATTTGAATAATAGTTGTGCTAACTGAATTTTTGTGTGAACAAATATTTTTCTATCACAGACATCATTGTACATAAACATACTTTTTACAATAAATGACACTCCATTGCTTTCAAATTTTCCCCTCCTAGGACAGTAAGTCAGGTAATTGTTTAATTCACAAAGGCCAATATCAGTAAATTTCAGCTTCCTCAAACCTAGTACATCAATCTTTGTGCAATCTATCTTATTTTTAATGACTTCTAATTTTCCTAGAATCTTACTTTTTATATTCCATAGTATGATTATTATGTTTGCACCCATTTCATCTTATTTTGAATTGTACTGTGGCAGTTATGTGCTTATGTTAATTTTATGATTGAGATGTAGAGGTGGAGTCTAGTCTGTTAATCTGGAGATAGCCATTGAGTAGCCAATGAGGCCTCCTTGTGGACATGTCTTTTTCCTGAGACTTCTAGGAAGTCTGCCGATATTTCCCACGTGGAGATAAGAAGCTATATCCCCAGTTTTGGGGAGTTAGTCTCAGAGACAGCAAACTATGGACAAGACAAGATGGCAGCATCCAAGGAGCTGGACGAGCCTGAGGAGGAGCCACACGGCCTTACCCTGTTGGAATCAGACCTCTGATGCTGGAGAAGTTATGTGGAGATCACTGCCAGTGCTGAGTTGCTTCTACCACCACTGGATGCTGTTGATGGAGCCTGAGCCCTGGAAGCAAGTAGGCCTGGGGAGACCCCTGCTGGTCCTGGGACTCTGCACCCACTGGCCTGTGACTTTTTGAGTTGAACGGAGACTTTATAGACTGATATTGGAGATATGGGCTACTATTGAACTTATGACTTTGAACTGGACTGGGCTGGGATGCTTTCTCAATGTCCCATTCCTGTCGTATATAAACTTTTCCCTTATATCCATATGCGTGTCTATGAATTTGTTCCTCTAGTCTACCCGGACTAACACACGTACCTTACCTGAAAATGAGTATCTGAAAAGTTTGACTCCAAGCACACAATTGTGGTCCCTGCTATTTTGAGGAGGCAATATATTCTTAGCTTATTTTGTGTGCTTTCCCATTTGAGGGACTTATCTTCTGGCATTTTGTCTGACAACACTCCAATACTGTTCATAAGGTTTTCTTTGGATAACATGTCAGAAGTGTAATCTATCTTTTTTTTTTTTTTTTGGTCTACACATTCTGCCGAAACATTCATCCAGGGTGTCCCTTCTGGGATTTGAATTGCTGGTGGCAAGCTCCCAGCATCACAACAATGCAAAAGCCACCTGTGACAGTCAGCTAATCTTGTGTCAACTTGATGATTAAGAGTGTTTGGTGGAGTCTAGCCTGTCAATCTGGAGATAGCCCACGAGACCTATGTGTGCTCATGGCCTACTCCTGAGAATTCTAGGAAATGTAGTAATTCCTTCTTAGAGGTAGAGACACTCTCTCAGTTCATGCCCATGGAGACACTCAACCGACAAGGCCAACTTCCTGTGAGACATCCCAGAGAAGAAGCCACATGGATACCCTGATGTAGCCCTGGGAACTGGAATAGCCACATGGAGATGCCTGCCAGTGCTGAGATGCAAAGACTTTCTCCTTGCTCACCTGTGATCTTCTACATTCACATCAATACATGTGTTTCCTGAGTCTGAAGAGGGCTTTATGTAGATTGCTGTCAGACATATGGGCTATTATTGGACTTGTGGACTTGATCTGGACTGGTCTGGGATGTTTTCTCAATGTTCATTTCCTCTTGCATATAAGCCTCTTTCTTATTCACATATACATGTTTATGAATTTGTTTCTCTAGTCTACCCAAACTGACACACCATCACAGTGTGATGAACTGACAAATAAGAGGTGACTAAATCACTTATGTAGTCATAATTAAGATTAAGGGGGAAAGTGTTTAAATCTCAGTTTTATTCCCTGATTCTTATAATCATGGTTTAATTACTTTAAGCTATTTAGAGCTTGCTTTTTCTCACTTGATGTTAAATATGAATTGGGATATTAATTTGTGTTAAGGATCAAGTGGGAATACAAGAAGAACAGTGAGCACAATGCTAACTCAGCAGTAAGGTTGACATCTAAGAAGGAATATTTCCCTTAAAGTGAACAGGTTTCAGCAGAGCTTTCAGGCTAAAAACAGACTATCAACAACAAAGAGGATGTCCACTTCTGTGGAACTAATCACTGAACATTTAATGAAAATCAGCAGAACATTTCCAGATGTTGAAAATCTCATGAATAACAGCAGACTATTATCATATATAGGACCAGAATATGAGTCTTTCAGATGAGAATGCATTCAACATATGACTGATGAAGAAAGAGCTACATATTGTTTTTAATTTAATTTTAAATATTTAAAAATAAATTCTTTATTCTTTTATTTTTTTACCCTAACCCTAACTCTAACCTTAGCCCTAACCCTAACTCTGGAAAGAGCTACATTTTCAAAGGAAAGTCAACTATAATGACATGGATAAAGCATTTATTTACTGAAAAGCATGACTCAAAAGGACAATAAACAGTTGAAAACATCCATGAATAATTGGAACTTAGAATTTAGACTCATGGATCTAAGAAAAGCATAAATCACAAAAAATGAAATACAATACACAAAGATTAATATAGTAGGCATACATGAGCTAAAATTGGTCATTTTATTATAGGTCTTCATATGACTTACTATTTTGGAACTAACAAATTCAAGAGCAATGGCATCTATGTTTACAAAACTAAATCATCTCAATAAAATTATTCAAATTTATCCAACATCCACTAAATCTAGTGATAACAAAATTGAAGGATCCTACCACTATCTTAATTTTTAAATTCGTCAAATATGCAATCAAGATACATTGAGGATTATTGGTGATTAGAGCGCAAAAGTTGGAAACAAAGAAGAAAGAATAGTAGTTGGAAAATGTGATCTTAGTGATGAAACTAGAAATCATTTGATAGAATTTTTCAAGATTAAGGACTTCATTAAAGCAAACACCTTTTTCCAACATTTCTTGGCCATATGGAATATACAGAAATCAAATTGACTGCACTGCGGGAAGACATGATGGAGAAGCTCAACAACAGCAGAAAATGTGGTTCGGGCTTGACTGTGAAACAGTCATATCTAAGTTCAGGTCGAGCTGAAGAAAATTAAAAGAGGTCCATGACAGCCAGTATATGACTGTACCCCACCCCATCCCCAGAACATCTTGGCACATGGGACTCTAAGGACAGAAACCCTGATAAGCTATGGGAGAAAATGAGGATGATAATACATGAAGAAAACAAAAGATAACACTGAGAAAGGAATAAAAGATCAAAGTGGTTGTCAGTAGAGACTCTGAAACTGGCTTGTGATCAGAGAGTAGCTAAGACACATGGAAGAAATGAAGTCAAAGAGCTAAAAAGACAATTTCAAAAAATAGTCCAAGAAATCAAAATATTATAATGAAGTGTGCAAAAATCTAGAGTTAGGAAGCCAAAAAAAAAAAAAAAAAAAAGAACAGGCTCAGCATATCTCAGACTTAAAAAAAATCAGAGTGCTTACCAGATTGAAATATTCTATGGGCAAGATCATGAAAGATGAGGAAACATCGAAAGAAGATGGAAAAGCTACTAATCACTATGTGGAAAAGAAGTGGCTATCCTTCAGGCATTTTTGAGAGGTAGCATATAGTCCAGAACCAACGGTACTGAAGGAGGGAGATCATGTTGCACTAACTCCATTAGCCCAAAACTTGTTTCTATGAGTAAACAGAATACCAATTGAAATATTCAATAAGCTGATAAAGTACTGGAAGTACTCACTGATAGGAAATGTGGAAGACTGCTACTTGGCTACTTGGCTGACTGACTGTAAGGGATTCATATTTGTACCTATTATGGAGAAATGTAACACAATAGAATGTGCAAACTATTGAACAGTATCAAGGATCTCATGAGCCCTGGCAGTGTAGTGGTTATGTGTTGGAATGAGACCTCCATGGTCAGCATTTTGAAACCACGAATGGCTTCTCAGGAGAAAAACTAAGCTTTCTACTCCAGAAAGCAGTTACAGTTTTGGAAACCCACAGGATGTCCCTGTGAG
Organism: Nesogale talazaci; assembly: GCA_004026705.1. Classification (NCBI taxonomy): domain Eukaryota; kingdom Metazoa; phylum Chordata; class Mammalia; order Afrosoricida; family Tenrecidae; genus Nesogale; species Nesogale talazaci. The sequence goes on from PVJH01003526.1 coordinate 116,436, forward strand.
TTAGCATTAACTCAATGACAGCGAGTTTGTATTTCTTGGTTTTACCAATGATATCACAGGGAAGGTTGTTCAGCAATGTTCCCAGGAATGCATTGGCAGTGAGCTGCCAGGCATACAGGTGAGATGAAGAAGAGGATGTGGAACAAGGGGTATCATTGCTAATGACAGGTGCAAAACCATTAGATTGTGTGAATCAGAAAAAACTATGGATAGCCTTGAGAAGAATGGGAATCCAAGACCAATTCATGGCGCTCACATAGAACTTATACATGGTTAAATATAGTTTGTTGTGTGAATAGAACAAAGGAATACTGAGCGCTTTAAGATCAGGATAGGAATATATCAGGTTTTCTATGGCTCGATCTAGGGAAAAAAGCAGTAAGGAATGTATCAGGGTTTTTTTGTTATTGTTTTTGTGCATCACTGCCCTCTGGTTGGAGTCGGGGGCCCAGCCTTGCTCCTGGAGAGCAGCTGCTGGATTTGAACTGCCAAGCCACTGGGCTGCAGTCCTGCACTCAACCACTATGCCACCGGGGCTCAGCCAGGAATATATCAGTTTTTATTCAATCAGTAAAGGAAATAATCAGATAAGCTGGATCATACAAAGGATCATGTGGCATCAGGATTGCAAAAAGGTTTATCAACAATTTGTAATATGCAGATGATACAGCCTTGCTTGCTGAATGTGAGGAGGACTTGAAGTACTTGGTGATGAAGGTTAAGGATTGCAGCCTTCTATATGGATTACCATTCAGTTATATCTATAGATCTCTATCATCTATATATATTAAATGAGTCAATAGGTAACATCATGATAAATGTGGAAAATGGAAGTTGTCAAATTTTTTTTCTTACTTGTATCCACAAGATTCACAGAGACAGCACTGAAGATATCAAAAAAATGCATTGCATTGGATATGTCTGTGGCACAAGGCCTCTTTAAAGTGTTGAAAAGCAATGATGTTATTGTGCCAACTAATGTGCAACTGATCAAAACCAAAATCCAAACACACTCCCACCGAGTCAATGCCAATTCATATTGACTCTCTAGGACAAAGCACATGAAGGAAAATCGCTTTTCTTGTTACTCTAGACTTATTTATTATAGGTGTAACATGAGGTCCAAATCTGTAGACGTATACATGCAAATACACACAATGTAACATATCAATACTCCTGCACTAAAAATCATGCTGCTATATAAATTACTTGAGTTCAGAAAGCAAAGAGATTAAGATGAACTTTTGTAGGTGAGTTTTTTAAAAAATATTTTGAATTTCAAACAAAGGACATCTTTTAAATGAACCCAATTCACTCAAAAATTACTAATTATATATCTAAAGCTCTATAAGCCAAAAGACAAGATCAAGGATATTGGATACATAATTACTGAGTAAATCCAATTTTCCAAGTTGTTACTGACAGTATTAAATTAATATAATAATAATAAATGTAGTCTCTTGCAGTAAAGTTCAATCGGACAGTGGAACTAATTAATATCAGACTAGTTGCAAGGTGATGGAAAATGAAGATGTTCCAAGTGTTCTACTCTTGCAAGATTCTCTTTTGTTCCATTTCCTCCCACCTCTTCCCTTATGTATATTTTCTCAAACCCTGGGTTCTGCGACTTGCTGTAATATCCAACAGACGCTCACAAAACTTTGAGCGAATGTCTCACATGGTGGTGGGTACCGTTTAGTTCAGAATCTGAGGGTCAGGCAGAGATGACCCAAATGGATGGTCCAGAGTCAGAAGTCAAATATATCCAAAAGCCACAGTAAATCTTCTAGTCAGGCCAACAAAGGTTCAGCTTTCCAGGGGAAGCAATGTATTAGAAACAGCATCTTATGCCCTACCCTCTACCAAGGTAAAGTCAGAGGTGCCCCCAAGGAAACAAAATTAGGCCTCATTCCCATCCAACTCAGTTGCATCATCATAAGAGACCATTACCTTTCAAATGGGACCATATCCACAGTGATATAAAGTATAGAACCTTAATATTTCATGAAAGAAACCATGGTTAGAAGGACCATAACTCACTGACTACAGGGCTATTTATTACTGTGGAAATGGGAAATTTTTAAGTGGGATAACATTTCTTTTAAGTGAGATTTTAATCAAGGTTTGTGTTCCTTAACAAACCAGATAATACATACTTCTGTAAAACCTTTTTCTGCCCCCCCCCCAATCCTATACTAACAGAAGGTAAACTGGATTTGGCCAGTAGGTCATAATTTTTTGACTACTGCTTGCATCGATCATTTTCAACTTATGCAATGGAAGGATTTAAGGATTTATGTACCAGATATCCATTAGAAATTTTGTAAATTTATGACTGCTGATCTGATGAAAATGAGCTCTGATGGTGTGGCAGTCACCTAATTTGGTAACAATTTGAGGATTAACAGTGTAGGGGGGAGGCTAGCCTGTCAATCTGGATATATCCAATGAGACCTCTGTGTGAGCATGGCTGTCTCCTGAGAATTTTGGGAAATCTCGTGGTATTTCTCTCTTAGAAGTGAGAGACTCACTACTCAGTCTCTTAGAGATGCTCTACTGACAAGACACAAGGCTGACTCCCTGTGAGACATCCTGGAGGAGAGAAGCCACATGGACCTCCCTTGATGGAACCAGACAATTGAAGCTGGAAAAGTCACGTGGAGATCCCTGCCAGCACTGGGATGCTTACAATGCCACTGGATCCAAAGGATTTTGACCCAATGTCCTGTGATTGTCCTGCATTTGACATCATTGCATGTGCCTTGTGAATCTGAAGAAGACTTTATAGACTAATAGCGGACAGACATATGAGGTAGTATCAGATTTGTGGGCTTGGACTGGACTGGGTTGGGATGCTCCATTCCTCTTGTATGTAAATCTCTCCCTTATGTACATATGTATGTTTATGGGTTTGTTTCTCTAGTCTTTCCAGACTAACACAGTGGGTACAGTGGCTAAGGCATTGCTCTGCTAAGCATAAGTTCAGTGGTTAGAAACCAACAGCCAATCACTCTTCGAAAGGTCAGTTAGGCTTTCTACTCAGCAATGATTTCTCGTCTTATAAACTGACAGGGGCAGTTCTACTCTGTCCTGTAGGGGCTCTGGGAGTTGGAATTGGATCAGTTGCAGTCAGTGAGCTTTTTGGTTTTTGCCCAGTGAAAATAATCAATGTGGGTCATCAGATGAGAGACAAATCATTGAGACAGTGAAAAGTTTCTGAGACTGAAGTTCATTATGAGAAGAGGAAGCCTCATCTTTCTCTTGTTGAACTGCTAGTGTTATTGAACTTCTGAACTTGAACTTGCGGTTAGTCTCTTAATGGTACTCACTATACCACCAGGACTCCTGCAAAAGCAGTAGGTTAATATCTAATGCCCTCTCATTGGATTTCTCTTTTGTCCCATTTTACATTTATTTTAGTATCTAATATTTTCTACTTTCTTTTTGATTGAAGTTTTTCTCTGTTTTATTTTGTTTCTATTGCTGTGTGTTTCTGTTTTGTGTTATAGGCTTATTTATATATGAAATTCAGTATAGCTAAATCTGTAGAGACAGTAACTAGATCCATAGTTTCTTAGAGGGATAGCTGTAGAAATTGGGGGGAAATGGGTAGCTAATAATGAGTACAAGAAAAAAATGTACATTCTAAAATTTATTATAATGATGCCTGTACACATTTTTACATGATTGAACTATTGATTGTATAACATATGAAATACATGTCAATGAAAGTGTTAAACAAGAGATAGTCTCAGAAATGCACAAGGGCCATTCTGCTTGTCCAGGATGGTTAATATGAATCAGAATGGACTTCGAACGGAGTTTGAGTTTGAAGAATGAACGTTCACAAACACTCACTGATTAGTTGCAAGAACAAAAATCTGTAAAAAGAAGACATGATATATATGTGACACATTTTCATTATCTATTTACTTATAATATACATTTAGGTTGCTTCCATAAAAAAGAAAACATGAGAAAAAAGTAATGAATAAAGAAGACGAGGAACATCGAGCTATTATTATTTCCTAACATATGGTAATGTAGCACTAATACTGAACTTGTGAAAAGAAACTGGAATGCTCATCTGCATTGGGCAACAGCTTAAGACACAGTTTATGAATATCTTCTATTATTTTTATTTTTTAGAATGTATATTAGTTATCATCTCCAAATACTTTCCTCTAATCTAAGATTTTTGAAACTTCTAAAATTGACTCCTAAGATTATTTTCATCAATTAGATAGCCTATAAAACCACCTAGAGTTTTCTGTCCCAGAAATATGCCTTAGTAGGCCTTTCCCTTCATCATAAGGAAACAAATGTGTTCAGGTGACACTTATGAAGTCTTATATTAATATTAAAGGTAATTAAAATTTATTCTGTGCCTACTGTTCTATGATTTGATGGCATTGGGTTTGGTTTTAATTTTTAATTTTACCATTTAATTAATCATCAAACAGTAATATTTTAATTAAAAAATAAGTGACAAAATGGATTGACACAATGCCTGTATTAATGAGTTCTAACATAAGAGCAATTGTGAGAGTGGTACAGAACCAGGCAGTGTTTGGGTTGGGTGTGCTGAGAGTTGCTATGGGTCAGAATGACCTGGAGGAAGCATAACAACAACAATTAACTTTAAAAGTTATACCTCACCCTAAATGTCTGAGAGTGTTAGCAAACATTGGCAAACTCATAAGGAGAAATTGTCTTACAAGTCTCTGCCTAACAAATGTAGACACACAGGAATAGGTGGTGGGGTGTGCTGGGTAGTCCTCTGTGGTGTGGGAGTTGAGTGGGAGGGAGTGGTCAGAATGCAGTATAGCAACCATGAAATATGAAACTTTCCTCTAGTTCTTAAATGCATGATGCTAATTCTACCTTACTGTCATGATGCTAATTCTACCTTACAAATCTGGCTAGACCAGGGGATGTACACTGGTACAGATAGGAGCCTGAAACATGGGGATTTCAGGATGGACGATACCTTCAGGACCAATGGTCGGAGTGGTGATGCCAAGAGGGTGGAGAGAAGGTGGGGTAGAAAGGGGGAACCAATTGCAGGGATCTACATATAATCTCCTCCCTGGGGTACAGACAACAGGGAAGGGACACATCAGACAGTGTACGATATGACAAAATAATGACAATTTGTAAATTATTAAGGGTTCAAGGGAAAGGGGAGTGGGGAGGGAGGAGAAATATGGGGAGCTGATACCAGGGGCCTAAGTAGAAGGAAGATGGTTTGAGAATGATCATGACAACAAATGTGCAAATGTAGACTGCATAAAATGATATATGTATTGATCATGATAAAAATTGTATGAGCTCCCAATAAAATGATTAAAAAAGAGAATGCAACCTTTTTTTATTGCACAATGGGTCTTTGTGCAAATATTGACCAAACTAGGTATATGCTTTCCTGTGCATTCTCTGAGTCCTTTAATATTACTGCAAGTTCTTGAAGAGTATGTGAGAGGTACAATAAAGAAGATTATTTTTATAGTTATCAATAAGGCTGCATATTCTTAAACATTATAACAGTATTACTCTTGTGTTTTTGTTCACATTACTCCCTTTATCTAGAATGCTCTCATTTCTTTTCTCAATATTTCTGAGGTAGTTCCCACAGAACATGGTTAAGACAAATTGAGCAGACCTCTAAAATACTTTCTCAAGCATTCTTCCTCTGCTTGTCTTCCTTTATTTCATCCTTCCAATGCACCCATTTCTGCAGGGATCTGCAGAAATCTGAATAAATGCACAATGCTGACTCATGGAAGCCAATGGAAACAGATGTCTATCATCCTTTATTCGAGATTTTCCTTGCATAAAGGAAGACCTGATGGAGCAATGACTAAACTGTGTTACTAACTGAAAGGTCTCTGTGAGAAAGAGATGGCAGCCTGCTTCTATAAAAAAGCACATTAGACAATCCTATAGGGATACTGTGACTTGGAATAGATTTGATGGCAGTGGGTTTTATTTTGGGTAGTGTATTGAAATCATGTCAAGAACATTGTCTGAAATATCTGAAATTTAGTAGGTGTGAAAATGCCTAATTGAGGCAATGCTCCAAAGAATTTTGGGTGACTGATCAATACATTGTAAAGCTGTTTCTCATTATTCCAAAACCCAGCATGTACATATTTCTCACTTTGCTATTTATACTGGAGTAACAGCAGCAAATGCTTAACACTACAAATAGATGAAGGCATTTATATTAAAAATGCTTTAAAATAATCTAGCTATAGGAAAAGGGGGTGTGTGCTTGGGGACTACCTGGACAAGATAGCTTCAAAATGTAAAGAAAGAACTGGTTACATGGTGATTATATACTTTTTCATAGATTTTTTTGGGGGGGATTTGTGCTTCAGAAGCCAAGCATAGTAAAATAATTGTGGTGAGCTGCATTCTGTTATCATCATATTACTCAATTCTTTTCATGAGGAAAAATAGAGACTACTAAAAGTCTACTCTGGTGACCGATGTGCAACTTTCTGCTGAATTACCACACTTAAGCACATTTTAGTAGGGGCACTTATTTCCCAACTACTTTTACATGAAAGGGAGAAATTTACCAGAAAAAAAAAACAGGAAGAAAAATGAGGTTTTATTTCACTTGCATCACTGGAAGAGGGAGTGATTTCAATGTGCTAATGGAAAGCATCACTTCCATGGAGCTACTGGTAATTGCGCCTCTCTTTAAGCAACAGACTATTTATAGTGCAACAGTCATGCACTCACTGGTGCAATTTGTATTGCAAGACATTATAAGTACATTTGTCTCAAGGAGTAGAAAATTCACAATTGGGAACTGTGAGGTTCTCATGGAGAGATATGGAGGTGATGGGACAAGCACCTAAGGAGAAGGTCTGCTATTACCACCCATAGTGTCTCTAATGGATTGGGTTTCAGGCAGTAATTATGTAACAAGAGGTTAGCAAACACGTTTGCCATTAGTCTGATAAAAGCGTACAGAGACCATGAATCTGCAAGTGCAATCATCAGTATAATACACACATCTGAGGAATCCGTCATTAAAAGCACTGATAATTACTTTAATGTCAGGATCCTGGAAATCCTTCAAGGGAGAGGGGACCAAGAACAGAGGAGTAATCTCTCCTTATGTCCTCAAATATGGGAAAACCAAGTGGGAACTTACAGCACTGAGTTTACAAGCTGCTGAAAAATGTATGAGCTAACATCATCTTTCAAGTTGAACTAATTTTTAAAATGAAAATATCAAGTTATCTAAGGAAAGCAGAAATATGTGCTCTGTGAATAGTTGCTTCAGTGTAGGGTTTTCCCCCCTTATTTTATTTATTTTATTTTCAGTGTAGTTTTTATAGTAGAAGCCACACTGAATTTGGGAAGAGAGAGCCATTGCAACATGCGGAGAAAAAGCCCCTTCTACAAACTATTGAAGGGGCTCCCCAATCAGGAACTTGAACATTCAGCATTTTCTGGCTTCAAATTTCTTCTGCTCCCATTTCTCTTCTGGCCAGTGAGATCTCTGTTTTGCTAGCTCTCGGCTGCCTGGTTGATGCTTTTCCCCAATAATCTCTGATGGGTCTTTCTTCTCATCATTTACTTACATACCCTCTTCTTAATGAACTTTTCTTAGCCACCTTGCTGAAAATTTAACTTTCCAACTTTCTAACTTTTTGCCCTGACTTGGAACCTCCAATTCTTTTCACGAACTTCAACTTTCAGCCTAATGTTTCTCCATTAGGAAATTTCAATTCTTCTTTCATCTGCTATTTAACTTCCCCCAATATTAGATACACTATAGTGTCTTCTTATTTATTGCAGGCACTACGTTTATGATCCCCTCTCCTGTATTTTAAGATGTAAATGTAAAGGGAGTCCTACCCTTTCCCACTGTAGTAAGTATTTTAGTACCCGGGACATTATGTATGACATCATGGCCACTTCTTGCCTCAATGTGCTCAGATTGCAGATGTACTGCAACAAAAGAAAATACAGGAGACACAAAATCTTGAGGAAAAGGAACTTATATGGGTGGAAAATGACCACAAGTCCCACGAGACTTATCTGCCTTTTAAAGCAAATCTAGGGTTCAATGAATCTAAATTGGAGGAAGATCTCGGTGGGGGAAAACATCTCAAAGATAATATATGATGGTCTATACAATTTTAGGGGAAAATGAGAAAATGAAGTAAATAATAAGGGAAAGTAAATAAGACCATAATTTATTACTAGACTCGACATAAACAACATTTATTTAATTTGTGGTAGGAAGACTATAATTAACCTGCAATTATTTTTTTCTCTAGGTAGTCATGCTGGGAAATTTTCTTTCCTTGAGTGCAGAACATTGTGTGACATGTTTCCACCAATAAAATACAGTGACACAATGAAACTTCCCTGGTAACATGACATAGATTATTACGTCCCCCTTGTCAGTTCTCTCTCTCTCCCTCTTTGTCTCTCTCTCCATCTCTCTCTTTCTCTCTGTGATACTGATAAAACAAGCATCTAGGTGATAACTTGCTCTGTGTAGAGTCTCCTGAGACCAGGAATTAGGGTTGAAGCAAGCATCAGTCTACGTTGTTAGGTGTCACTGGGTGGTTTCTGACACACAGCAGCACTAGGCACAACAGAATGAATCACTGCTCCATTCTCACAGTTGTTCTCACGTCTGATCTAAGTCAGAAGCTCAATCCCTTGAACCACATTCTTCAGTCTTGAGATGACACTACAGGCCTGGTCACCTTGATTGCAGCCATGTGAGAAATTCTCAAGCTGAATTGTGAGATAACAAAAATTGTGAGCTAACATGTTAACTGCTATGTGTGTAGCAATGTGTTACCTAGAAATATGTAACTAGTGCATAGCTATATAAAATACATTTTTTTGCTGTGTTCAAACTTGGCAAAGAAATTAGATGTGAAAGGATCAGGGGAATAGAGATGTCAGAGTGGAGCAGACTATTGATAGGTTCATCTTATAACATGGGGAGTCAGGTTTATCTAACAAGTAAGGATATAGTTACATAAATGTTCAAAAGGAACAAAATGGAGGAAATACAAATGATATCATAGATATATGAAAGGACTGATGAAAGGGAGAAGATGGAATACTGTGAGGATTATGTCTATCATGGGGAGAAGTCAGTAGATCATGAAATGATAAATAAAACAATACAGTAGACATATTTTAGCTAGTGGTCTGGGTGTAAAAAGCAATGGGAATAGCAACCAGAGTTGAAAGTGGTTGACTCTTGCCAGGGGAAAGGGATGTGCAAGGGATTGCTGTATCCCCTGTCAGTCAGTCTGTCACACTGTGGCGGATGAATTCTGCCTGGCATGCTGGGGTCGGTGCCACCAACATTTAAAATTCCCACAGGATCACCCGGATGGACAGGACTCAGCTGTGCTTCCACATAATGGAGTCTGAGAGGGAAAGTCTGAGGAGCCATCTCCTTACATTGACCATGGAAAAAGACTGCCGTGTCATCCAGTGCAGGAGTGTGAGTGCCTCAGGTGGAAAGTTCTGTAGAACTACCACAAGGATGGATGAAGACATAATGACCACGATGATGGGACGGCATCAGAAGATGCTCAATCTTCATACATATTTATAATGAATGGCTGTTCACTCAACAAGTGGGGACAACAAAGGAGTACAGATTGTCATTTTCCTTCCGAGTGTTTTCCTTGAAACCTTGTGCATTTATTATACTACCAAAATATAAGATAACATAATATAACTGAAACAAAAAATGCATATTAGTGGCATTATTTAAATCATAATTTAGAAACAAGAATAATTTTATTATTGGTTTATAAACATCAACTTTGGTCCACAGAATTCCTTCAGGAAGTACCTCTTTCTATATAAAATTCTGCTTTTCATTATTGTTCAGTTTTTTGATGATGTAAATGATAATGCTTTTATTAAATAATCTGTGGCTAAGAATTTTTTCATATATGTTATTTGTCAAAATATAATGAATGCAAATTAACAGATATTCTAGCATCCTAAAATAACTACAAATGACATTTTGGTAAATATATTTACTGCTTTTTTTCCTGTACATAAAAAACACATATGCTCACCCCCACATAGACATGTCTTAGCAGTTCATAATTGGTATTATTTTATAACATTATCTTTCATAATAGATACTATGCTCCTGGATTTTCCATATTTCTCTCCTTTGCTTGTATTTTCATGACTATCTTCTGGAAAGTACCCTGACTAATAGAAAATTTTATGTGTACATATTTCTCTAAGTCGTTGTGTCTTCTTGATTTTGTAACAGAAATAATACATACAAAAAGCTTATCTGTATGGTTATGAAAATTCTGATTGTTATGAAAAAATTATGTAATAAGTGAACTAATGAATCATGTAATTTCATGTTAGGAAAATGTTTGCTTAAAGATAATTCTATATATGTCTCTTCATCCACCAGCATTTTCACATGTATATGATCTTATGATCTCAACTATCTGAAAAATAATCTACAATCATGAAGGGAGTAATTTGGATCACTTGTTTTTCAACACACATGCCATAAAATCCATATTTATTCCAATTTCATGATTGAATTTTATCTACTTTAGTCACAGTTGTAATAAATATCCTTACATGATTTCAAGTAGATTAAAAAATCTGGCAGTTAGGCAAATGCTCAAAAAAGAGACAGAGGGGCTGAGCTCTAGTGGCATAAGTGGTTGAGTGCAGGACTGTGGCCCACAGGCTTGATGGTTCAAATCCAGGGGCAGCTCTCAGGAGCAGTGCTGGGGAGCTCCTTGACCACCAGAGAGAAGTGATGTCACCCCCCCAAAAAGAGACAAAGAATGAGCAGATGAAAACAATATAGAAACATTAAAACTAGAAGACATATGATGCTAATCAGTATAGTTATTTAGCTCTAATTTATATTACAGCTTATAGTCAATGACCTTTGAAAATATGGGTGCCTATTAGAAAGAACTGGTGTTCAAATGATGATCTTAAATCACAAATGAAAGGTTAAACTATTTTTAGTTTCCTTTATTTAAAAATCAATACTATGTATGCAATAATATTTAAGAAAGAACTCAAGTAAAAGTATAAACATTGTAACCCAAGTTATTGTGACTTCAATACATAATTATCTAATTAGTGGGAATAATAACTTCTATTTTTGAGGAACAACAGAAACTTCCTCTTATGCTTTCTCTTTAATCTGATAGCAGCACTGATAGGAAGATATTATTCTCAGTTTCAGTTGATAAATTAAGAATGGAGAAATGAAGGAAGAAAAAGGAGAAGGAAAAGAGAGAAAAGAAAGATGAAGCAAATTATCTAAATGGTTCTATAGTCAGTTTGAATGTCTAGCTTTGAATTCAAATACATGTATGCAGTGTTTTGAGTTGAAACTGACTTGAAAGCATCTAACATGATTCTTTTGTTGTTCATGTCTATAGCTTTCATTAATATCTTTATTGAGATAGCTTATTAATTTATATCTCTATCAAAGACTATGCTGCAAAACTCTAGATTAGTATATCTCATTCCTATTTAAAAATTTTCTTGAAAGTCTGTTTAAGACACCTCAGACGAATGCATAATATGTTGTGAAACAAGTGCAAGCAGAACAGTCCTTAGAATTGATCATGGTGAGACATTGGACAGGTTATCAGCAGGCTCCAGATTCTGGAGGATAAAATGCTTGGTAAAGTCAGCTACAGAGAACAATATAACCAGTTTAAACCCTGGACCTCTTCCAGTGTCTATTATTTCATTACCTCATTGGCACAATCATCCATCTTGTTACATGATGCAGGAAATCAGAGTCACCACTAACAGTCTGTTCCTTTTCGCTTCTTTCTCATCTCCTTTACTCAACACTGAGTTACATCAAGCAACACCTTCCAAATATCCTCTTTCCATGTTCACTAGCGCCTCCTACAGTGTAAGCTGTCTTAACTAATTTCCTATTCCAACTGCAAGATCCTCCTGAAGACTTTACCCTCTACTCTAGATTAGATACTCTAATTGAGCTCCAGTGACTTTTTACAAAGCATTTTCAACTGTCATACCTTTCATTAAGCTATTTAGTTTCCCTTTACTCGAATGAGAAGGACTTACACAGTTCTAGTCCTTCTCTGTGATCTCCATGTATTTCCTGTCTCACTCCATCTCCATCTTTGCTCTCCAACCACAGGGATCATCTTTCTGTCCATTTTCCTTACTATGTTCTCTCTCTGCTCATGGACTTTCAGCATGGTAGATGTCTACTTCCCTACTCTATCAAGTTAAGGTTTTCCCTTTTCCAGTGCAAGACAGTAAGTACTCTTACTCAAGGAAGCCATCTCTGGCCCTCCTGAATCTGTCAAATTATCCTTTATAGACTTTCACAGTGTGGCATCCCTCTCATTGGTCTCACTTCAACCAAATGATTTTTTTACAATAATGCATGTGAATGTTTTATATGGTTGTCATTTCATCTAGGTTCTAAAGTTTATGAAAGAGAAAAGAGAGTTACTTTCTGTTTTTACTTATCGAAAAGTGAAGAGTAGGCATTCACTAATAATTTAAATATTGTTAAATTAACTAACTGTTAACAATATTACCCTGATTATTTAAAATATTTCTTCATTGAGAATTTTAAAAGCAAAATTTAATGAATATATATACTTGGCTAAAAATCATAAGATGTTGATAAGTCATTAATGAAGATTATTCATCTTAAAGAGAGAGAACAATAACAACAACCAAAAGGCAAGAATGGCTAAGAAATGGTAATTTTGTTTGCAAGGAATTAAATGCCTTGATTTATTTAACTTTGTAGAATTTTTTGGTATCCTAAAACATCAATGTTCAAGTAAGCTTCTCAAAAGCACATATGTGTTTCTTGAATGCTTCTTCAATCATCATGTTTAATTTGGAAAGAGAAAAATTAAAGACAAGTGAAACCTCATCATCTGGTTTTGATTTGTTTATTTCATGTTCTTGTATGAATAGCTACTCAAAACTTAAAAAAGAAGCTAACAAAATTATAAAAGTAAGATTTTGAAGTCATGGTTCAGAATTATTCAAGTGTAAGAAAAAATAAAACAAAGCCCCTAAGAATATTTGTAAGACATATATTTTTGCCTGAGAATATTAGTGAATGTTAAAAAATTAACCTTATTTGATCTTTTAAAAGTTTATGATTGGCCTTTTTTAGTTTTACAAATGCTATCAATTTATGACTTGAGTAAACAACAAAGTCGAGTGAAGTAGATTTGCATAAATTTAACAAGTTAATTAAAACAGGTGCATATAGATTATATCAAGTCAATGATTGAAGAGTATCTATATACTGGAGTCAGTCAATGTAGAAAAACAACAGAAATTGACCAACATGGAAAGTCTGTTATTTCTTGTTACCTGTGTGTTCTAAATAATGAAAATTTTGAATAATCAGTTTTTAAATTGTTTTTATGAGTAGAAGCTGGAAGAGTAAACCTGGAATAACTTATCAATCATTATACATACATATATTATTTTTCTGTATTTTGTAGGAATATATACTATGGTACTGGATACCTATTGGCTATCCAAAATCATTGAGAGGAACAGGAATAGGAAAACTTTGCTGTGGTCATGCAGAACCTGTACATGGCCAAGAGATACTTGTTCAGAGAAAACAAAGTAAAACTGAGTTTTAAAAAAATCAGAAATGGTGTGGGGCAAAGTTGTATTCTCTCAGTATATTTATTCAATCTGTATGCTGAGAAAATAATCTTAGGAGGTGAAAAGCAAATAATATGAAGAAGAATGCAGCATCTGGATTGGAGAAAAGCTTCTTAACAATCTTCTATACCCAGATGACATACCTTGCTTATTGAAAGCAAATAGAACTTGAGTCACATTCTGAAGAGAATAAAGGGTTGTAGTCTTCAATATGTATGCCAACTCAATGTAAAGAACATAAAAATTCTCACTGGACCAATAGGTAACATCATGATAAACAGAGAAGAAACCGAAGTTTGTATCTCATTTGGATCCACAATCAATGCTCAAGTAGTCAATAAATTAAAGGATATATTTATGACACTGGTCCTATCTGCTGCACAATATCTCTTTAAAGCATTGAAGAGTAAGATGTTACTTTTAGGACTAAAGTGCACTCGAGCTAATTCACAGTAGTTTCAATAGACTCACATGCATGTGAAGGTTGGATAATGAATAAGAGTTGATGCATTTGAATGATGGTGTTGGTGAGGAATATTGACGTATGGTGAACAAACACATATATCTTGGAAGTTCATCCAATGATTCTAGGCATAAGAATGGCAAGATTCCATCTCACATACTTTTGGCATCTTATCAGGGGAGAAGCATTCCTGAAAAGGGGCACCAGGCTTGGTAGAGTAGAAAGAAATAAAAAAAAGAGGAAGACCTTCAATGATGCAGATTGACAAATGGCTGCAGCAATGAAGTCAAAGACTGCAGTTGTCAGGACTGTGAAGGACCAGGCAGTGTTTTATTCTGTTGTGCATAGGCTTTCTGCACATTGGGACGAATATGTTAACACCTATCAAGTTCCATGCTTGGGAATATATCATTCTCCATGAGACTAAATTAACTTCTCTAACTTGTAAACTTGAAATATTGAGAAAATATCATATTGCATTTTTCGTAACATAAATGTATAAGCTAAGTGAGATGTATTTTGAGATAATATCGGATATATATTAGAAATTGAATAAATTAGCTCTCTTCTTTTCAGTATTAATATCTGAGAAGTGATTGCTTAGAATGGGTGGTCCATTACAGTTTCTTTTATGTGTGATTTGGAGCAAAAAGTAGAAGCAGTAGACATATGACAGAATTTTTAACAATAATATATATGAAGTATGTTTAGCCCTCTAATCTATTAATTTATGCAACACAAGGAAAATCTTATTTTTCATTACACACAATAAAGATCTTTAGTGATAGAAATCACCTTTCTTGCCCAGATTAATTTATTTTCTGGAAGCAAAAAATATGTTTCTCTTGGAGAATGAGAAAAAAAAGTACTGCTAGGCATAAAGTTAAGAAGGTAAAAAAGAAGATAGGACAGAAACATGAGACATTAGGTGACATTATCCTAGATCATCCATTTATTCTTTTTCTAGTGAAGTGGGCAGTCAATTTTAAATTTTTGAAGCCAGTGATATTCTGAATCTTTTAATATTGGTGGGAGGCACTATTATTTCAGTACAAGTGGCATTTTGATAATATAAAAGGCCATTATTACAGTCTCTTTGCTGTCTATCATTTCATAGGCAAATCAATCACTAGTATATGGTGTCTTCTGTTACTTTTTGTCATCTAGTTTAAGACAGTGAGTGACTTTGTAAGCAATCTGTACAGGTAAATGCTCATTTTAAACTTTGATAAGCATAAGTCAGTACCAATATTATAGTCTCTCACTCTGAGCATTTTAAAGTTAATGCTAAAATTTAACATCGTGTTTATTGTCAGTTTGATTCTCAAGGTTTTGTACCATGAAAGAAAAGTCATCAAGAGATAAAGGAAATGAGAATAAGTAGACAAAGAACAAGACAAACTAGATAGAAGGTCTACACATACAAAGAGAAACCAAATAGTAGGGATATTCATCTAGAAACTGAAATGTACACTGTAGCAAACATAAAATAACCCACTATATATTGCGAACAGGAACAATTTTTTAAAGGCCCAGCACAATAACTTACGAACAGATCTAGAATACAATGAATCTTGTTAACCTTTAGTGTATAAATTAAAAATGTGATTTTAGTTTTTCAAATTGAGACCTGTCATCTTTAATAATACTTGTTTGTTCAGATAGTCAAATAGAATGTAGTCAAGGGTCAAAGACACACAGCTTTCCATAGTTCCTGGAGGGCTTTAAATGGATTCTGCCAGGTAAAGTCATGGCTCATAAAGCAAAACTGGAACTGACTCCAAGCTTGGTAAGTTTGTTCACTATAATTGTACTGGAACAATAACTAGAAAGGAAATTGATTCTTTGTCTACCTCCTAGAAAACAAGGGCAATGTGCACTTTACCAGAGTCAGAAACAGATAGATACACTGGTCTCAAAAGTGCTCATCAACTGTGATCTCTGATTGTGGGTCTCATTCTTCACAACCTGCTAATAATGCAATCTCTGGCATCAGACTGCTGTCAGGCACCTCGTGAGAGGGTTGATGAGACTGCTTCCCAGTGTCCAATGCAGGCCCAAGTCTCTCCATACTAGTTTCCCACTCTGGTATTATACTAGTACACACACATTGTACACATTCTGATTTGTTCATATTTTGTTATGTAGGCTATAATTGAGCCAGTTTGGACTGCTTCAAACTCCTATTTTCAGCCAACAAAGAATAAGTGTATATACAGAAGTAGGCTTAAATACGAGGTGGTACCCCCCAAAAAAGAACCCTGAAATTGCACTGGGTGGAGGGAACTTTCAGAGTAGTACACATTTTTCTTGCTAGGCAAGCATCAGACAACTCATTCTGAGTTGGTGTATACCCCAGTGGTGGTATCTGGGAAGGTTGCCTCTGTTCAGAGTGAATTTTTAAATGAAGACAATTTTGTTAGACCCTCATTTTTTTGATGCCTAATTTAAGATAACAGTGTGCTGCTGTGAAATTTTGTTTCCTACTCAGAGGAAAATGCCACAGAAACTATTGTGATGTTGGACATAGCTCACACAACAGTACTATGGGGAAATAAAATCTAGTGTGAGTGGTTTTCTTGTTTCAAAAGAGGTGAAATATCCGTTGAGGATAAACCTCGTTCTGGACATCCATCAACTTAATGAACGGATGGAAATGTCAACTCATAGTGCATTTAGTGTTTATTCCATCTCATCAGGCTGTTAATCAAGTTTTCCATTTAGAGGTTCTAAAAAGATTGCATAACCAAATGCAACAAAATAGGCCTGATTTGTGGCAGACAGGGCACTCGTTTTGCCACCATGAGAGTGCACGTATGCATGCAGCCATCACAGTTCGCCATTTTTTTGGGGGGAAAGACGGACTGCCTCTCTTGCCTCATGCACCTTTCTCATTGGACCTCACCCTACACAACTTCTTTTGTTCCAGGACTGTAGAGGAAAATGAAAGGACAATGATTTGATAATGTTGAAGAGGTGAAGGAAAACAGGACCATCCAAACAGATGAGGTGAAAAATGTTCCCAAGAATAGAATTGTAGATTTGACAAATGCATTAAGTTAATGGAGAGTACTTTAAAGATGATAAGGTTGTTTTGTAAAAAATAATTTAAATACGTAGCTTTGAATAAAAATCACTTTTTTGGGGTTGGTACCTACTCATATTCAAATGGATCTATTTCTGAAATTTAGTCTGGGGATATAGGTATTGATGATAAAGTTAAATCAGATATAAAAAAATCCTTATTTATTCATATTAAGCAAACTTATTCCTACTCTGTTTTATTTATAAACATTTGAGAGCCCCTTACCTTAACTCCATGTCTTCTCATGGCAAGGAATATTTGCTCTCCTTAATAAAATTGCAGCCAAGAGTATTTAAAATCATGATATATCAAGGTCCAGTGGATTTCATTTCAGTTGTAAAGATGGTACAACATTAGAAAATCAATCCACGTCATCACTACATAAATAATAGAAAGGAACATAACCACTTGATCATCCAGGAAACGGTATGTGATAAAGCCTAACATCTTTTCTTGATTTAAAACAAAACAAAACAAACCCTCTCATCAAAATAAGATCAGAAGATAAATTCTCTAACCAAATAAGTGCTTTCCACATTCATAAAGAACTGCAATCTCAGAAGCCATCAGAGGCAGTTCTACCCTGTCCTACTGGCTCAATAGCCATCAGAATTGATTGAATGGCAGTATGATGTCAACCAATGAACAATATTTTTCTCAATGGAATCAATATTATTCTCAACTTTCTGGAGCATAGATGAATGTAGAGCCATCCCCTTGAGAATGAGAAAAAGGATACTCTGTTAGTTAATAGTGTGATGGAACTTTTAGCCAGAGCAAATACATGGAATCAAACTCACTGCCATCAAGTCAAAACTGACTGACAGTGAACCCTCAGGGCAGGATGGACTGGCCCCTGCGAGTCTGGGGGCTGAAACTGTTCGTGGGAAAGGGAAGCCTGGTCTTCTCTCATGTAGTGCTGGTAGTTTTGAACTGCCGACCTTGCAGATTGCAACCTATTGTGTATCCAATGTGCCACCAGGGTTTCCTAGCTCTGACAACATATCTTAATTATAAAAGATGATGTAAAACTATTTCATTCACAGATGATATGATCTTCTATACAGAAAAACTCAGAGATCCCAAAGGAATGCTACTAGATCTAGGAGATTTAGCAAAGTTGTAGGCTATACGATAAATATACTATAATCCATTAAGTTCCTGAATTTTGAAAAGAAATGTAGAAAAAATACCATTTACAATAGTTCCAAAGGGGAAAACAAAATATAAAGCAACTAGGAATATACCCAACCAGCAGTATAAATGATGTATGCAAGGAAAATTAGAAAATGTAACTATGAAATACTAAAATATATTAAACCAAATGCATGCTTATAGGTTCAATTCTGATTCTTGAAGACCCTACAGGATAAGGTAGAATCACCACCCCAGTGGGTTTCTGAGATTGCAGCTTAATGGGAGTGGGTGGTTTTGGACTGCAAATCTTGTGATTAGCAGCTCAAACTATAACCACTATATTATCATGTCTCCCCAAGTACATAAAGGGAAAAGCAGTCCATTCTCATGGATTGGAAGATTCAATCCAATGAGAATGGTATTATTACTCAAAGTTATCTTTAGATATAACAAAAACAAAATGTCCACTTGTCAAAAATATGGAACAGAATACATACCTAACCCTAGATAAAAACTAACTCAAAATGCTTCAAAGAACTAAATGTCAAAAATAAACCTAAAGTTTCTGGAGAGTAATGTGGGGACAAAATTATGGGACTTAATTTTCAGCATAAGTACTCAGTCTATTAAATACAAATACAAATGCATCAAGAGTTATATGAAAATTATATAACTGGGGACTCCTAAATGAAATACTCATGCTTATTAAAAGATGATATGTAAAGAGTAGACGAGGATGTACATATTATGGAAAACTCATTGGCAATGACATATCTGATCAGGACCTAATTTCTAAAATAGAAAATTTCATCAAGGGAACAAAAAAAATCCAAGAAAGAGATGTACATTTTTATCAACAGAACATTCAGACAGGTAACAAATCCATGGAAATATTCCCACAATCACCAATCATCAGAAACTGCAAATATAAAACAAAAAGACACCATCTTCCTTCTGCAAAATAGCACTGATTAAAAATTAAACAAGAAAACATCAAATGCTTGTTATGAAGGTACCAAAATTATTTTTAAAAAATCATTTTATTGAGGGCTTATACACCTCTTATCACAATCCAAACATCCATCCATTATGTCAAGCACATTTGTATATATGTTGCCATCATCATTTTGAAAACATTTCTATTTGAGTCACTGGTGTCAGCTCATCCCTGCCCCCCTTCCTTACCTTCCCTCCCGCATGAATCCTTGATAATTTGTACAAAAAATTCACGTCTTACACTGACTGATATCTCCCTTCACCCACTTTTCAGTTGTGCATCCTCCTGTGAGGGCATTTTCTGTTGATCATTGTGATTGGCTCCCCTTCCTTCCCCCACCTTCCCCTTCCCCTCTTCGTATCACTACTCTCAATATTGGTTCCGAGGGGCTTATCTGTCCTGTGTTCCTTATATTTCCAGTTAGCTGTACCCAGGTATATGCTCTGGCTTAACCAAATTTATAAGCTAGAATTTGGGTCATGATAGTGAAAGGGAGAAAGCATTAAGGAACTGAGGAACATTGTCCCTTTTATCAGTGCTATACTGCACCTTGTGACTCTTCTCTAAGGGAGGGTCCAATAGTTTGGAGATGGGCTTTGGGTCTTCACTCTGCAATTCCCCTCATTCTCATTGATATGATTTTTTTTTGTTCTGGGTCTTTGGTGCCTGATAGCTAATCCCCTTGACACTTCATGATCACACAGGATGGATACCAGAACTCTTATGCAATGCAAGTGAGATTGTACAGTGGTAAGACTACTGGGGAAAGGTTATAAAACTTTCTTGAAATGGTACAAATTAAAATTCCTTATGATCCAGCAAGGAGTTCTAGAGATGCTGTTGACAATTCAAACCACTTCCTGGAAGAAAGATGAGACTGGTTGTTCCTATAAATATTTATAGTCTTAGTGCTGTTATGAGTTGGAATCCCCTCAATAGCATTAGTTTTTAAATTAAATTTCATTACACTTAGTTTAATAGGACTTTTATCATCCTGTAATCTCACCTGTAGATAGGTATTCTAGAGATAGAAGAGTTGCGATATTATTAGAGACATGTACACCAATATTTATTTTAGCATTATACCCAATGGCAAAAATGAAAATGACCCTCCTAAGTGCCTCCAAACTGAACAAATATCGTAGACAGAGGTATTTAGATGGGGAAGTAAAAAACTATTGTTACAGAGTTTCCAATTCATCCATGCAAAGGTTTATTCCCAAACAAAATATGCCTCTACAATCAGAGGATGGCTGTAGATAAGTTCTCTTAGTCATAAACTCATCTTAGTCCCATTACACTGAAAAGCACATTTCCACTGTGTTGATGACAACTCAGCACTGCCCCTGTGGGCTACAGGGACTGAGTCTGTAAGGGAGCAGAAAGCCGCATCTTTCTCCAGGACAGCAGACGGTGGCTGTGAATGGCTGCTCTGGTGGTTAAAGCAATCCAGTGAGCAGGCCACTGCACTGCCAGGACTCCCTGGTCACATTAGGGTAGCTTAAAAATGTTTGTCCTTCATGATATCCAGGATAGGTAAATCTGTAGAGACAGTAACTGGAGTAATAGTTTCTTGGGTTATGATAGTGGAAGGGAGGGGAGATCAAGGGGGAGCTAATAATGATGAGTAAAAAGAAGAAATCTTTTCAAATTGATTGTAATTATGGTTGTACATTTAAAAATAAGATAAAACTGTTGAACTGTGTCATATGAGACTATGACAATGAAACTGTTAAAAACTTTTTAAAAAGAAAGAGCACTGGGAAATGTAACTATATATTAAATTTGTGTACATTTTAATGATCCAATCAAAAGAGTGGCTTCTGAGGGGTTCTACTGGACCAGCTAAATTCATAGCCAAGGGACCAACCCCCAAATATTATGGCAAATAATTCTAAAATATTAACCTTGACAGATTTTTCTCAAAAGATATAAGATTAGCATGGGGAATACTTTGAAGTAGTTTAAGGAAAATGAACAACTGAATTAATGAGGAAAGAACCAGGAAAGTTGCACTGAGGAACTGTTTCCTGTTTTTTTTTTCATCATGACAAAGCACCTGTTCACTCTTCAAGGGTAGCAAGGGCTATGCTATGAGAATTTCATTGGAAAACTTTATCTATCCACCCTATAGCATGGATTTTTTTCACTGCAGGCTGCATTTTGCTCTCCAAACGTAGAGAACATTTAAGAGGGACGCAATGCCAAAGCTACTGTTTTGACACAGTGGAATCGAAGAGTTCAGCATTTTTCAGGGACAAGTCAGAGAGATGGAAACATGGTCTTTGGAATTGTATAATCCTAGCTGGAGGATATAATGAGAATAAATAACCTCTTGCTTTCATATATCTGTTTAATAAAGTTTTCTATATTTTTTGAATATGACACTGTATAATGAATGATGCATGGATCAATCTTAAGCATATTAGGCTGAATGAAATTACAAAAGGGCACATATTACATATTATAGTTTAAAAAAGAAGTGGGGCTGAGCCCCGGTGGCGTAAGTGGTTGTGTGTGGGACTACAGCCCGTGGGCTTGGCGGTTCAAATCCAGCGGCGGTGCCCAGGAGCGGCACTGGGTAGCACCCACCACCACCAGGAGTAGTGATGCATCCCCCCCTCCAAAAAAAAAAAAGAAGTGAAAACTTACTGCTATGAAGTCTGTATTAATTCACAACCCAACATCACAGAATAGAACTCTCCTTGCAGTTTTCTGAGATGGTAAATCATTATGGAACTAACTTACTGCTATGAAGTCTGTATTAATTCACAACCCAACATGACAGAGTAGAACTCTCCTTGCAGTTTTCTGAGATGGTAAATCATTATGGAACTAACTTACTGCTATGAAGTCTGTATTAATTCACAACCCAACATGACAGAGTAGAACTCTCCTTGCAGTTTTCTGAGATGGTAAATCATTATGGAACTCGGAAACTTCATCTATCTCTCCCAGGAACAGCTCGTGGTCCTGAACCGCTGACTGTGGTGGCTGGCAAACCAGCATGTAACCCATTGTGCCACCAGAGCGCCTCACTCTTGTCAGGTGCCATCAAATTGGTTTGTACTCACGACAGTCCTATGGGCAACAGAGTGAAATAGTGCAGGATCATGTGCCACCCTCATGGTTGCTGCAATCCATGAGGCCCTTGTTGCAGCCACTCAATTGAGTTCTTTTTCATTTTCACCGAGCTTGGACTTTATTTCGATGACATTCTTTTCCATGACCTAGTCTCTCCTGGTTACATGTCCAAAATATGTGAGATAAAATTTCACCATCATAATTTTAAGAATCATTCTGGTTGTATTTCTCCCAGGACTGATTTGTTTGTTCTCTGGCAACACACACTTCTTTCAAAATTTTAGTTAACATCATATTTCAAATGCATCGATTCTTCTCCTGTATTAGTTATTCATTGCCTAACATTTACATGCACACAAGGCATTTGAAACCCCATGGCTTGGATCAGGAATAGCTTAGTCCTCCAAGTGATATCTTCAATCTTCAGCACTTTAAAGAGGTCACTAAAGATTTTTTCCATGTGATAAATATGTCCTTTGATTTCTTGACCACTTCCAAGATATTGACTATGGATCCAAGCACAAGGAAATGATTTTCTTCACTTATATCATTATCTCCTGTCCAGTTTTAAGGGTTTGAGTTTTCTTTGTCGAGTTGTAATTTATACTGAACTTATCATTCCTTAATCTTCATAAGCAATTGCTTGAAAAACTTCTCTGTTTCAATAAGCAATGTTGTGCCATCTGTGCAATAAAAACATTCTGCCAACCCGAGGTTGCATTCTTCTTCATGTAGTTCAGTTTCTTGAGTTATTGAATAAGTGTAGTGAAAATACACAACTCTGATACATATTCTTCTTTATTTTTAAGGTACTCAGCATTCCTATGCTTGTTTGAACAAGTGCCCATTTGCTGCTGAATTATCATCGGCAATATTTTACATGTATGTGTTTCAACAAGTGATACTGGGAAAGCAAGATCGTCACCTGCAAAAAAATTAAACAAGGTTCATACCTCCCATCATGTACAAAAAAACCCCCACATACATAAAACCTCAAGATGGATCAAAGACCTAAATATAAATTACACAATTATAAAGACCATCAATGAAAAAATCAGGACAAACTTAAGGACTCAAACACAAAACATACTATTGAACATAAAAAAATATATCAACACTACAGGTCACAAAATAAAAAACTGAGATTTACTAAAAAACAACATACTTAAGCACATCAAAAGACGATCAAAAGCATTAATGCAAAAGCCCGAGATTGGGAAAACTATTCAGTAATGGTATATCAGATAAAATGCTAATTTCCAGAATCAATGAAAACTACTACAACTTGTACAACCCCTATGGAAATCAGTATGGCACTTCCTAATAAAAACGAATACACGAGTGTTTCACAATTCAGCAATCTTTCTACTGGTTACATATCCTAAATAAATCAGGGACATAGCACAAACAAACATATGCATATCCATGTTTATTGTAGTGATTTCCACAATAGCAGAAACATAGAAATAACTAGAAGTCTCAATATAGAGGAATTGATAAACAAACTCTGGCTATATTCATACTATGTAATTTTATACATTAAAAAACGACAATGATAACTCTATTAAAAATTACAAGACATGTACAAAACTAGAGAACATTATGCTTAGCAAAGTCAGTCC